>RJWT010047339.1:0-11361 GCA_004365215.1 Cuniculus paca | reverse complement strand
GACCTTGTGCTTCCCAGGCAGGCACTTGAGAATGGCTATTTTTCAACAATACCTATTTTTTATCCTCTATTACTTACCAATAAGTCCACTTAATTAGAGAAAATCATCCCTACTCTTGATAATTTTGGGGTCAACGAGGAATTGGCAAATATCAGCCTGGGCTGCAATGTTGGACGAATGGCCTAATCCATCAACCCACAAGCATTGGTACTGAATCCATTAAACAAATGTGTCTACAACTCCTACTATGTGGCAGACCATAAATGCCAGAAATAGGACAGGGAACTAACATTACATATGAACCTCTGTTCCATGACATTAGCGATGTGGTAAGAAGACATACCACAAATACTGGCAAATGTCACCATCGTTGGAGGGCAGTCATAGAACCTAGACATGACACAATTAAGTTTCATTTACCAACTTTTGCTCTCATAAGTGCACGCAGGAGAAACTTTCTCCATCCCTATCCCACCAGACCCCTTCTAGGGAGGGAGAGAAGGGACTTTTGGGTGAAAAAAATCCAGACAGATTTCTTTAGCATAATAACAAATATCAAAGTTGTGACTGATAAAGCAGATAATATTATCCAGAGGAAGGATATGTGGTCTTAGATATCCTTTCCTTTCTAAGAATCTAAAATGCCAGAGCCACTGACTTCAAAGGAGAGTCTGAGGTGAATGTGAGATTTGAGTGCTTCGCTGGGGTGGGGACTGGCACAACACATAAGGACTGGAAGAGGCAGGAGGGAGGGAGACAGAAGTGCCTGTCTGCTATTGTTAGACCCCACTGATACGAAGTGACTCAATGAGAAAAAAATGAAGAGATGAGCTACCTAAGACTTCTTGGTAAATTCTAGGTTAGCTAAGAGTCATGTATTTCTTTCTGCCATGAGGACTTGGAAGAATGCAAACCAGAATTAAGGACACTTGGCTTTGTCTACCTCCACCAGATAACTTGAAATAAGGGGCACTTATATTTGAGGGGTAGTGTGGCTCAGAGGACTTCCCTGTACCTAAGGCTGCCCTCCCTTGCAGTAAGGGAGAGGAACTCAGTCGCTTCCAAAAATTCACCAGAAATTATACCACAGCCCACTCTGAAAACAGAAGGTCTTAGCATACATCTATGGAAAGAGAAAAGAAATTGTTCTGATGTGATTTGAGAGAATCTTGGGGTGGCCCTTATTTTATTTTATTTTGTTTTATTTTATTTTATTATTTTTTATCAGAGCAATGGCCATAAACACATAATGAAATGCTCCTCTTCCCCAAAGATACAGAAATCACTTTTCCCTCCAGTAACATATTAATTTTTAAAAATCTACCCTCACACAGCCTTTGACAAGAACCAAGATGGTACTGTCAGTCTTCATCTCAAACAAGCATGATGGGGTGGGAGTTGGGGGTGGGCTTCAAAGTTTCGCTGGCCATCTATTGGGCCACAAGCCCAGCTCTTGGACCACAGGCAGGCATGGTCTCAGCAAGAGGGGTATAGACAGAACAGTTTCCATTCAGGAGACCGTTTTAACCCATTTGAAATAATATTATTCTGAGAGGTATGTGCAGAGGTATGCTAATGTTATTTTAGGTCCTCCAAATTTTCCAGGTTGCTTCTTGGACCCTGATAGATAAATTAAATATGTATTCATCACTACTCCTCAAAATTCAAATCTATGCATTCAGTGTGTTCAGCCATGGTGGGTCATATCCAACTCTCCCATTAACTGTCTCCAACATTTCCCTGTTTGTATGTGTGTGTGTGTGTGTGTGTGTGTGTGTGCATGTGTGAATTGGAAATGTGAACCAACCCCAGATGAAATCTACAACCTTCAACACATTCACAGATGACAATTATATCTCTACAATCACCAAAATAAATAAAATAAAACCAACTGAAATGAAATCAACAGTAAAAGAGCTAAATTATAGATAACAGAATATTCATAAAACTATACCTCATCTCATGAATGTGGGCACACTGTCTGTGTGCCAGGATTTCTTTAGCCATTGGTGATATTCAGCATATTGCAATTGAGTGCAATTACAGTTAGCTATAATTAAGAACAATTACAGCTTTTATATCTCTACTTGTTCTTTAAAAGCACATTTGTAATAAAACTTTTTTTAAAAGGTGAAGAATATAATTATACATCCTTATAACGTCTCAAATAATTAGTTTGACTAAAGTTTCTTCTGGAACAATTTTCATTTTAACTGTCAGAGCTGCCATTTATAGTCAATGAAATATACTTTAAAAAAATTCTATCATTAACCTTTTTCACCCTATATAGCTGTATAGGAATTATTGGTAGAAATTAAAGTTTTTTTCAGTATTTAAATCTCTAGGGCTTACTGCAAGCTATAAAATGTTTTCTCTTTTTTTATGTGTGTCTGTGTGCATGCCTATGAGTACGTGTGTCTTTGAATAAAAAAGAAATGCTTTATTTGTAGAGAATGTTTTGCTTGATCAAGATTTTGAAAGGGAAAGAGAGTGCTCAAATGGAAAGAACAACTGGGATAGGGGAAAGGAGAAAAGAAAGAAGGGAAAAGATTATAGGTATATAGGTATTCATATATATGTGTGCATGTGTATATACACAAGATAGATAGCTATACTACTAACCTCTGTAAGTTCATCAAAAAGCAGTTTGTGCTTTCATTGTTTGATTGATTTTTTATGACTAAATCTTGTAATCTGAACAACTACTTCTAAAATGACAATATGCAATATATTAAGTACTGTTAATTTTCTATTTTTTTTGAAATTCTGTATCATTTCTATCCTTTTTTCTGTTATGCTTCTTTTTTTTTCTTTTTTTTTTTTTTTTTTTTTTTTTTTTTTTTTTTTTTTTTTTTTTTTTTTTTTTTTTTTTTTTTTTTTTTTTTTTTTTTTTTTTTTTTTTTTTTTTTTTTTTTTTTTTTTTTTTTTTTTTCACAGCACTGGGGATTGAACTCATGACCTTGCACTAGCCAGGCAAACACTTAGGCCACTGAGATAGACCCCCAGTCTCTGTTTTGCTTCTTAAAATAAAAAAAAAAGATTTTGAGAAAAAGTTGTTTTGATAAGAACATTATATTCTCTATGCGCTGCAGAACACTGCCCTCTTTATTTACTGCACATTTATACACCACCCAAACCAAGAAGTTCCCGGATTGTAACAAATCTTTCCCACAATTTAGAAACTCATGGAGTGCATGATCAATATCAACCTGCTTAGGATTAGTGAAATGCTACTTTCTCCTAAATCTAGATTGCCACTCAACTTTACTTCATTGGTGTTTGTCTCCTGTGCTGAACTGCAAATTCCTGAACGGTAGGGACCTAATGGTGGATATATCTCTGTCACCAGTGTTCTGAACAGAGAGAGGCTGCTGAAACGCACCCAGTAAAGCAAACATGTTAAGTCAATGAAAAGGACTTTTTGCCATTTATGTTGGGAATAATCACAAATTAATCATTGGAATGATTCTGAAGATAAAAGCAAATTAGATAATATGACCTTGTAAATTAAGAATATTTTCACTACTGATCCTGTTGAATTAGAAGTCTTGGGGGAAAAAATACTGTTCGGCAAAGTCTGTGCATCTTGGGAATGAGTGACTGGAATAAATCATCTCTGTTGGTCTTTTACAACCTTGAGATTACTTAATAGCCTACCAAATTTAGACCATGCCCTAGCAGCAATTAACATGAGGTAAAAATGGGCATGCGTGGTTTCATGAGGGTGGACCAACAAGTCTGTTCAGGGGATAGACTACAAACAACAAAGATACTAATACACAGAAATTTTTTATGAAAAATGCCCTCAAAATTTCAAACATTGAAGTAAGATTTGGATACAATTTATATTGTAAAGTTTACCATTTATTCCATAACAACCACAAATTACCATGTACTTACTATGTTTTAATCACTTCATATAATTTTTAAATTCTCCATAACACTGTTAAATAGCTATTAATCCTTATGCTCATCTTTCAGGCAAGGAAGCTGAGGCTGAGTGAAGTCAAGTATGCGAGTCCAGGCCTATTCAACTCTAAAATCCATGGTTAAAACAAGAAAATGTAAAAAAGCATTTCTAGTCTTGTCAAGACACACCAAAAATAGGACACTAAGCTGAGTGAATCTCTATTTATAGCAGTCTTAAAACCAAAAGAAGAGAAACAGGAATCTAAGAAAAAGTTCTACTCTTCAACTTTATTTCATAAATCTATACTGGTTCTCAAGTATAGAAATTTTCTAAGGAAAAGGTCTTCATGTTAGTCACTTTCCCATCACTGGCACACAATAATCAAACTCCACAGTTTGAAGGAGAGGTTTAATTTGGCTTACTGTTTCAAGGGATGCAGACTACGGCCAACAGGCTCTAAGCCAGGAATATCATGGAAGAAAGACATGGCAGAGAAAATACGCTTGCTTCATGGTGGCCAGGAAGCAGAGCAAGAGAATCATGACATATAACCTACTCAGACATACCCAGAGGATTGCTTTAGTAATCTCCTGGGTGGCTCCTAAGGTAATCAAGTTGACAC
Source organism: Cuniculus paca (assembly GCA_004365215.1). NCBI lineage: Eukaryota > Metazoa > Chordata > Mammalia > Rodentia > Cuniculidae > Cuniculus > Cuniculus paca. Next base: position 6,829 of record RJWT010047339.1, on the reverse strand, counting down.
AAACTTAACATTTTAATCTGTATGTGTTAGGAATTCTGAGAACAGATACATGGGTAAAATGGTATTTCTCAGGGTAGGGCATAGAATTAAGTGTCAAACTTCTCCTGGATACATGCCCTCCCAAGTATATAAGAAGGTGTGGATGTGAACATTGTTTGGCACCATGTATAAGAGAAACAATAAATGGCTATGAATAAGGTAATGGCTAAATAAACTATGCTGTGGATATTATCAATAATCTATGGTGTGGTTGAAAAGATGAGGCAGATGTTAACATTTTAAAATGGACAGAACTACAAAGCATGTTGAATAATAAAAGAACAAGTCATAGAATAATATGGTTCAATTTAAGGATGTTTATGCTTAAAATAAAAAACATAGCACAAGATGTTCTATTGATATATTTGAATCTGGACACAGATAGCAACAGGCCTGAAAGGGAACCTAGAAGCCTTATCAAGGGGTGGTTTCTCCAGAAAAGAGACAGTGGGCACCCGATGCCTTGTGCCAGCAACCTGCCTCCTGCCCTGGGTAACCAGTGCCAAGGACTCGCCTCATTCACTGTGCTAGGCCAACTCCAGTCCCATTACCGTTGTGTCACAGGTCAGTGAACACGGCCTGGACATCAGCAGACTCCAGCAAGGAGCCAGGAATCTGGGTGGTCCCCTGATTCTGTATGGGTTGCCTGTCCTCCAGGGGAGCTATGCAGGAGCTCAAGATACCAGTGTAGGCAGATTCATCACTGGAAGGCACAGGCCTGCTCTGCCATCCCAGGGACCCTTCGCTAAGGGCCACCATGGGGAGATCGGGGCTGTTCTATAGAGCAGACCCCTAGTGCCACAAGGGCCTTTCCCAAAACAAGGACAGTTGAAAGAATTCATTTAACTTTCTCAGGCTGGCTTAAAGGTACATAGCTAGATTCCTGAAATGTGCATCAGGTCAGGCTTTACATAGTGACTCCTTGATAGATGCCCTCAAGAAGCCTGCCAAGTTAAAGTAGCCTAGGAGGACTCTGTTTTGGTAAAGAACGTAATCAAGCTTTTCTTTGTTTTATGTTTTTACTTTCATAAATTGGGTTTGCTTATTGGAAAGTTTCCTCATTAACAGAATTCTAATAGTAAGGGGTAAGCAGAAAGCAAAGAAGTATTTTTACTAATAAAAACTAATTCCTAGATGACAAAAGTGACCTGGATTATTTAAGTAATTATTTGCTGTTTTATTTCATATCACAGGAGTAGAAGGTTGCCTTTTTCTGAGATGGTGGACTGGTGGAACTCTGATGTCCCAGAAATAGTATTGCAAAATTGTAAAAAAATAAAATGAAAGTGAGCATTTCAGTGGGACGAATCATTTCTCCTATATGCGTAGTCAGGTCCTCTTACTGAGATTGGGAAATGATACTGAGGAGCTTCAAAGGAATTCTCACTTTCTTCTTAGGAACATGACCTTACAGATCACTTCTCTAACTAAAATTTCCCTCTGTCCCACTTTCCTTTCTTCTTCCTCTTCCTCCTTTTCTTTCTCAGTTCTACTAATGTAACTGGCACATAATAATAAACTACATATACTTATAGTGTACAATTTGGGAATTTTGCCCCATGAGGAATTATTGCCACAATCAAAATAAGGAATGTACCCCAAAAGTTTCTGTCCCTTTATGATCCCTTCCTTCCATGTTTCCCTTGTCCCTAAGTAACTACTGACCTGCTTTCTATCATTCCACATTAGTTTCTATTCACTAGAATTTTATATAAATAGAACATAAATATATATATTTTGGGGGGGGCCTAGCTTCATTTCCTCAGCATAATTATTTTGAGATTCGTATATGTTGTAGCATGTATCGATAGTTTATTCCCTTTTTCTAAGCAGTATTCCACCGTATGAATATACCATGGTTTGCTTACCCATTCTCTTCTTGATGGACATGTGAATGTTTTCTCCTAGTCTATGTCTTATCTTTTCATTTTATTAGTGGTGTTGCTTAAACAGAAATTACTTTGATGAAGTCCAATTTACCACTTCTTGGCTCATGTCTTTAGAATTCTAAGATAAGAATTTTTTGCCTATCCAAACTTGCAAAACCTTTTCTCAATGCACTTTTTAGACATGTTATAGTTTCAAGTTTTATATTTGAGTTTATGATCATCTTTAGCTCATCTTACAGATGTCCAGTATACAGATGTCCAGTTGGTCCAGAAGTATACATTGAAAATCCTATAGTTTTCTAGCAAATTGCCTTTGTAGGAAATCAATTCTTCAAATATATATATATAGGGCTCTTTTGTTTGTTTATTTGGAGACAGGGTCTCACTATGTAGTGCAGGCTGACCTTGAACTCACTTATGTAGCCTAGGCTGGCTTTGAAACCAAAGAGATCCTCCTGCCTCAGCCTCCAGAGTGCTAGAACTATAGGTGTGCACCACCACACCCAGTTTGAGGACTTTTTTCTTACATATATATGTTCTCTATTTTTTGCCTTTATCTATTTGTCCATTTTTGTGTTACTACCACACAATTTTGATTACTTCATCTTGATAAGTTTAAAAACCTTAGAAATGGACTTTCAATTTTGTTCTTCATCAAAATTATTTAGTTATTACACATTATTCATATTTCCATAGGAATTTTAGTCAATTTCTACCAAAAATCCCAGATGAGATCATGACTTTTATTGCATTAAGTTGACAGATCTATTTGGAGAGAATTGACATCTCAACAATATTGAGCTTTCTGACCCTAAATCCAGTGTGCCTGAATGTTTGGATTTTCTCTAATTTCTTGCCATCATGTTTTTGGTGTACCAATTTCTATCCCTTTTTGTCAGATTTATCCCCAAGTACAACACTTTGGATGGTACCTTAACTGGTGTACTTATAGTGAAATGTAGTTTTCTTTCATATATATGTACCTCTTGCATCTTATCAACTTGAAAAAAATTAGTTATTTGTTTTAGTAGAATTTTAAAAATATTTTTTATCAAACTTTCAGCATAGACAAAATATTGTTTGTAAAAAGAGAGTTTACTTTCTTCCTTTTCAATGTAAGCATCACTTATATCGCACTCTTCATGAATGCACTGGCTAGAACCTCCTATTTAATGCTGAATGAAAATGGAGAGAGTGAACGTCATTGTCTTATTCTTAAACTTAGAGAAAATCATTCAGTCTTTCATTATTTAAATGTGGGATCAGCAGTATATATTTTTGATACTAGATTGAGGACATTTCATATTGAGAACTATTCCTTCCATCCCTAGCTTGCTGAGGGTTTGTAACAAGAATGGAGGCAAAGCTTTTTCAAATCTTTTCTCCATCTGTTGAAATGACGATGTGACTTTTCTCTTCTGGCTTGCAATACAGAGAGTTATATAAACTCATTTTAGAATATCACGCTCAGTTTGAGGTCCTGGCACAATTCTTCATAAAGTCATGATCTTCCTTTTAATAAATGGCTGTATTCAATTTGCTAAAATTTTGTTTAGAATTTTTATATACATGGTCACAAGGGCTATTGCCCTGTAGCTTTCTTTTTCATATAGTATCTTTCTTTCTTTGATTGTGGCAACAGAGTGACGATAGTCTCAAATATGAGTTGGGAACCACTTTCCTCCTTTTTAATTTTGCGGAAGAGTTGTGTGGTATTATTTCTGTCTTCCGCATTTGGAAGAATTTACCAGTGCAGTGCACTATTATGGAGTTTTTTTTGGTAAGAAAACCTCAAATTCAGTTTCCTATTAGAGACAGGGTCATCCAGGTTATCCATTTCTTGTTAAAGGATAGAAAATTTGTGTCTCTTAGTAAATTTGTCCTTGTTATCTAAGTCAGGGACAAGCATATCACTGGAAGGCTGAGGATTTTTTTACACTGTTAAAGGTTAAAAAAATGTGACACAGACCATATATAACCCTCAAAGACTAAAATATTTTTTATCTATTCTGTTACAGAAAAAGTTTGATGTTTCTGATTAATGTTTTCAAACTTATTAGCATAAAGTCACATAATTAACTTTTTAATATCTGTAGACTCTCTAATGATGTCACATCTTTTGTTTTTAATATTAATTATGTTTTTGTCTCCCCTATAAGTCCAGCTAGAGGTTTAACAATTTTATTGATCTTCAAAAATTAGATTTTGGTTTCATTAATTTTTGTCATTGTTTTGTTTTTTATTCTACTATGATCTTTATTGTTTCTACTTTTTTTACTTTTGTGGTTTTTGGCTCTTATTTCTTGGTTTTTGAATGTGGAAGCAGAAGTCATTGATTCAAGAATTTTACTTGCTTCTAAAATAAGGGTTTACTGCTAAGAGGTTACCCATACTACTCTTTAGTGTAATCTTATAATTTTTTATGCTATGTTTTTATGTTTATTTAGTTTAAAACACTAATTCTCATTTTATTTATTTGATCCTTTGACTATTTAGAAGCGTGTTACTTTAACTTCAAGTATTTCAAAATTTTCTGTTTTGAATTTCTCATTCCATTTTTTTCATTTACATACCTTACATTACTTAAACACTTTAAAACTCGTTGAGCCTTGTCTTATGACCTAGAATGTAGTCTTTTTTGTTAACTAAGTTTTGCATGTACTTGCAAAGAGTGTGTACTTTGTTTCTGTGTGCAGTGCTTTATAAATGTCAATTAAGTCAAGTTGTTTCAAATGTTGTCCAAATATTTTATACTGGTACTGATCTCTTGGCTATTTGTTCTATTAGTTATTGAGAGAATGTTGAAATCTCTTACTATTCTGAATTTGTCTACTCCTATCAGTTTTTGCTTTTTGTATTTTCAATCTCTACTATTAAATGCATAAAAGTTTAGGATTACTATGTCCACTAGATAAATTGCAGAAATGAATGCTTTATCATTATCAGATAAAAGTCTTTGCTCTAAAATCTACTTTGTCTGCAATTTATAGAGCCACTCTAACTTTATTTTGATTAAATGCATTCATTTCTTGGTGCATTAGTTTCTTAGGATAGCTGAAAGAAAATACCAGAAAATACATAACTCCATAGAAATTTATGTTCTCACAGTTTTGGAGGCCAGAACTCCAAGATTAAGGTATTGGCATGGGCCCATTCTCTCTGAAGAACACAAACTGAGGAAGTTTCAGATATCATCATACAAACCATATAAGTTAGGCAGAGGTGGGTTAGAATTCTGAGCATAATCAGTCTGGGAGAATTCCTGTCTATCTGTGGATCTGTGGTACTAGAAAACAAGTTATCTGCTTTCAAAGGACGATGATAAACTAAGCATATAATAGACATCCCCAGTATAAAATAAAAAAGACAATAAACTTAGGGATCATAGATCTACAGTATGTTCATAACTCAGCAAGAGAATTTCCATACACTTTCAGGGCCTGACAATAGTTCTCTGTGGTGCATTCCACCCTCTGAGCCACCAGACACTGAGCCAGCCTCTGCCTCTGGGCCTGTGGAGACCACACTAGTACCTCCTCTGGGCCTGCCTCTCCAGCCTCTCCCTCTGTAGCTGTGCCTCTGCAGCCATTCTTCCTTTTCCTTGAAGGGCAGAACGTTTGTAGTTGATTAGCTCTAGCAGCCTGATTCCTGCCTCTAGAATCCTAGAAGTCTGACGGCTTTCTTTCATTTCATCCTCTCTTTTTCCCGCAGCACAATCTGTCAGTGTTTCTGCAGATTCAGTATTCTCAAAAACCTTGTTGATCTTCTGTGTATATCAGGGGATCCATGTCATTACACAATAGGATTGGCCGCAGATCCTCCCTGGATAACCCTTCTCTATTCTTGGCATCTGCTGGGATGGCTGGACCCATGCGTCATACTCCTAATCTCTTCAGTAAGGGTTTGTCCAGCCCCACCCTTGGCCCTGTCTCCAAAACACACTCTCTGAAGATTAAGGGTTTTTCAAATCATTAAGTGCTGGTTGTTTTTGCCTAACAATTCCCTCCTCAATATATCTTTTTCCTCTCTTATGGTACTATAAGCAACGTGGGGGAAATCAGGCCATATTTTTAGCTAAATATTCATAATCACTGCTTATAAATTCTATTTTCCACTAAATCTTATGATGAAATTCAGCCAAGTTTCCTGTCATTTCCTAATGAGGATTGTTTTTCCTTCAGTGTCTAATAACTTATTTTTTCCAAGACCTCACCATAAGTGCCATATTTCTACCAACATTTTGCTCATTATGACACATGCATTTTATGAGACGATGGGAATTTTCCTGCTATGGCCTTCATTTCCTTATGAGCCCTCACCACAATCATCTTTAGTGCCCATATTTCTGGGATAAGTTTTTTCTATCACATGCCTTAAAATTCTTCTGGGCTGTACATATCACCAAATTCAAAGCCACTTTCACATTGTTAAATATTTGTACAATAGTACTACTTCGCAGTATCAAATTTATATCTCCTAGGAATGCTATAATTACCAGCAACTAGGTATCTTAAATCAAAGAACTTTACTCTTTCACAATTTTGGGAGCTGTAAATCTGGCATGAAGGCACCGGCAGGGCCACACTGTCTGAAGATACTGGGGAGGAACCTCTTGCTATCTCTTGCCTTCTGGTGTTTGCCAGCAATTTTTGGCACTCCTTGGCTTGCAGCTGAACTATTCGTCTGCCTCTGTTGTCATGCTTCCTTCTTTCTGGGAGTCTGTGACTCTTCTTTTCTTTTAAAAACACTAGTTGTATTGGATTTAGGGCCCACCCTCATCTAGAATGCCCTCATCTTAACTAATTATGTATCAAAGACTATTTCCAAAAAAGGCCATATGCTGAGATTCTGGGTAGACACAAGTTTTCAGCACACACTATTCCACCCAGGGCACAAAGTGT
>RJWT010047338.1:0-11307 GCA_004365215.1 Cuniculus paca | reverse complement strand
TTTGATCCTTTTTGATTTTAATTTAGTGCATGTTGAGAGATGGATCTATGTTCAGTCTTTGGCATGTGGCTGGCCAGTTTTCCTAGCATCATTTGGTAAAGAGGCTATCTTTCCTCCAGTGAAGAGATCTGGCCCCTTTGTCAAAGATCGTATAGCTGAGTATGCCTGGAGTTATGTCTATATCTTCTGGTCTATTCCACTGATCCATAAGTCTAATTTATTTGCCAATATCATGCTGTTTTTCTGACTAGCTTTGCAGGATAACTTGAGGTCCAGGATTGTGATGACCCCTTCCTTGCCTTTGTTCCTAGAATTGCTTTTGCTATGCCAGGTCTCTTCAGGTTCCATATGAAAGTTAGGATTGAAGGGCTGGGTATTTAACTTAGTGGACTAAGCACCTGCCTAGCAAGTGCAGGGTCACAAGTTCAATCCCCGATGCCGCAAAAAGAAAGTAAGTTAGGATTGTTTTCTCTAATTCTGCAAGAAATGTTATTGGTATTTTGAATGGGATCACTTAAGTCTGTATAATAGTTATGGAAGTATGACCCTTTACCCTATATGTTTTTCCTCTCCTTCAGAGTATTACAGTTTTTGTTGTTGAGGTCTTTCACTTTTTGATTAGGTTAATTCCTAAGTATTTCATTTTTCTTGATGCTATTGCAAAAGTTATTGTTTCTCTAATTTCTTTCTCAGTGAGCTTGTTATTGGCATACAGGAATGGTATTGCTTTTTAAGTGTCGACTTTATATCTTGCTACCTTAGTGAATTTATTTGGTCATTAGTTTTAGGAGTCTGGTGTTACACTTTTTAGGGTCTTCTGTGTAGAAGATCATATCATGTGCAGATAATGTAGTTTAGCTTCTTTCCATATCCTTTTTATTTCTTTCTTTTGTCTAATTGTTCTAACTTGTGTTTTGAGAACTGTGTTGATCAAAAATGCTGACAGCAGACATCTTTATGTTGTTTCTGATTTTAAAGAAAAAACTTTCAGCTCTTCTTTGCTGAGTATGATGGTGGTCAGTGGTTTGTCATACGTGGCTTTATCTATTCCTTTTTAGTTGAAGTTTTTTTATCAAGAATTTTGAATTTCGTGAAGTTTTTCTTTGTATATTGAGATAATCATATGATTTTTGTTCTTGCTTCTGTTTGTGTGGTGAATTACATTTATTGATTTGTATGTTAAACCATCCCTGCATCTCTAAAGTTAATCTTACTTGGTCTTGATGTATGATCTTTTATTTATTTTTATTTTTTTGCAGCACCGGAGATCGAGCTCACAACCTCACACTTGCCAGGCCGACGCTTAGGCCGCTGAGCTAAATCCCCAGCCCGAAGTATGATCTTTTTCGTGCTTTGTTGCATTCTGTTTGCCAGTATCTTATTAAGGATTTTTGCGTCTATGATCATTAAAAAGATTGGTCTTTAGTTTTCTCTTTTTTTTTTTTTGGTTGGGTCCTTTTCTGGTTTTGGAATCTGGGTAAATGCTTGTTTCCAGGAATGACTTTGGGAGTAATGTTTCCCTTTCCATTTCATTACAGAGTTTGAGGAGTATTGGCATTCGATCTTTTCTAAAATTCTTAAAGAATTTGGCAGTGAATTGGTTGTGATCTGGGCTTTCCTTGGTAGTTTATTTTTAGTATTTCTTCAGTTTCATTAACTGATACTGGCTTTTTAAAAATTTTTATATCTTCTTGGTTCAGTTTTGGTAGTTCATGCAAATCTAGGAATTTAACCATTTCTTATGAGTTATCCATTTAGTAGAGTATAGGTCTCAAAGTAGTTACCAGTAATGTTCTGGCTTTTGGTAGATTCCATTGTGATTCAACCTTTTTTACTTCTGATTCCCTGGATTTGACTTAAGGGTTTGTTTCAAAGAAACAATTCTTCAATTCATTGATTCTTTGTATTTTTTTATATTACATTGATTACATTGAATTATATTGATTGCTGCTCTGCTTTTTATAATTCCATCCTTGCACTAGCTTTACATTTCATTTCTTGTTTTTCTAGGGCCTTGAAATGCATGATTAGATAATTTATTTGAATGCATTCTGTTTTTCTAATGTGGGAATTCATTGCTGTAAACTTCCCTCTTACAACTGCTTTCGTTGTGTCCTATAGGTTCTGGTATTCCATACTAGCATAATTGTTTCATTTCAAAAACTGTCTAATTTCTTTAATTTTCTGTGTGATCTAATGATCATTCAAGAGGGTATCCTTCAATTTCCACATCTTTGCATACCTGTTCTGTGATGTCTTTTGCCATTAATTTCTAGTCTTACTGCAATATAATCTGGTAATATGCATAGGATAATTTCAGTTCTTTTGTATTTGCTTAGGCATGCATTGTGGGCTTATAGGTGATCTGTACTGGAGAAAGTCCCATGTGCTGCTGAATAGAATGTGTATTCTGGTGATTTTTAGTGGAATACTAAAAATCTATTAGGTCCATTGGTTTGAAGGTTTAGCTCAGCTCTGATATTTCTTTGATGATTTTTTTTGCCTAGTTGATCTGTCCCTTTGTGAGTAGGGTATTGAAAGCCCCCATTACAGTTATATTGGTGTTCATATGATATATCATGGTCATTAGTGTTTGTTTCCTGAAGTTGGTTGCACTGGTATTTGGTGCACATATAAATCATGTTGAACTGTTCCCTTAACCAATGTCGTGATTTTATCTTTTCTGATCAGTATTGGTTTGATTTTGTCAGCCTCTACTTTCACTATTTCTTGTAGATTCAACCTCCTTTCTTGGTGTCATGAGCCAGGAACCAGGGAGGAAGTGTGGCTTTCCCTATCTCTTTCCTGCTTTATGTTCTGTCTCTTCAACTTCTCTGCAGGCTGCAACTTTCCCATCAGATCCTTCTTTGTCCCGGGACTTCACTTCTCTCCTTCTTTTCTTCCTTAGGTTATTATTTTCCAGTGTCTGGATTCTGAATCTTGGAGAGGCTAATTTGTGGCTGCTTATCACTCTGTCGTCTACCTGAAAGTCTGTTTTTAAGTTCTTTTCATCATTTTTCTGTCATCTCTAGAAGTAAAAACATTCAGTCCCCAAATCAGATGCCCCATGCCTGATTTTTTTTTTAAGCCAAAAAATCTGTTGTGGTCACTAGTGCAGCATTTGACTCTGGGATAACACCTATTACTTTGCAACTTTTCCTTGATTTTTTTATATTGTACATTTCTTGCTGGTAACAACTATAGGTTACACATGCCTGTGTTCTTCATTTCTATTAGCGATTGTCTCTTCTGTGTTAGAATGCTTTAAAAAACCTAGAAAAACTGGAGATATAGCTCAGTAGCCTAACCGCCTGCCTGGCAAGCGTGAGGTCGTGAGTTCAATCCCCTGTGCTGCAAAAAAAAAAAAACCCTAGAAAAAAGTGATTTATATTTACAGTGTTTTATAACTTATGAAGTCTTTCACATTTATTTATAGTAGTCATTTAGAGTAGTAGACATTTCTCTGATGTTAGTAGTATTATTACTCTAAGTTGTGTTTTTAGTACCACAATCTTAGCATTATATTGCCTAAAACAGCAGTAAGACCCTTAGACACAATGTGCAATCAAGAGCTTATCAATAAGTACCAAACTAAGTTGTTTTATCTCTATCCGAAATACATGGCCTTGTATACCTGAAACACAGTTGTTCCTGTTAAATATTTAATATATAATTTAAAAACTAAAATTGGAAAACAGAGTTTTAGGCAGGCACCATGCCACTAAGCTATAATCCTCAGCCCTTGAAAATCAGTTTTAGCAGTCTCTGAGTCTCTTTTTAAAATTTCAGTGGTACCTCCAACCTCTGGAACAATTCAATCACAGATAAATTTATAGGTACTGGCAATAAAATTTAAAAAATATTTGCCTCTAGTTATCTTATTGTAACTTTGATTCTTAACACAAGTTGAACTATTGTTATCATATCTAGAAATATTTCTGATTAGAAATGAATTTACAAGTTATCTAATTAATTCATCTGATTCTCATCTAATTCACCTTATTTCTTGACTTTATTACTTATATATCCATTCGTATCCATATTTCTCTTCTTTGTGAAACTTATAGCTGTTTTTATCTCCTTGTTAGACTGAGAAATATTTGTTGCAATGTCGTATTAACTATTTGATTTGATAGTATTACACAAGATAACATGCCTACAGTTTTCAGAATGTCTTTCCCTGGTGGAGCAGCAGTGACATACAGTGGTTATTTAGGTTATTTGTTGTATATATTATAGAACACGTTGCTACATCCATGTTTTCTTTTTCTACTATAACAGGAAGTTGAGCTATGCTCTAATTTTTCATATTGAAGTGTAGGGCGGCATATAATCTTTATATTCAGCAAATCTATAGAAGAGGGGATTAGGTATGTTTCCATCCAAAACAGTATAATTTACTAAATATTAAAAATAAATAAATAAATGTTACTAGCTACCTGTTGCTTTCTAATGACTTAACTTTAATGTTGGTATTTATAAATGATAAGGGTTGTACTTTTCTTGGAAAATAATGTTTTTATTTATTCCAAAGTCCAGGAAATGGGAGTTTCCTTACTGCAAGACCTGATATACCTTTGGATGAAGATTGGAAAAGTATGAATGAAAGACAGTCAGACTTCATTTTTGAAAAACAAGCAGCACAGCATATTTGGGGACAAAGTGGAAAAGAAATTTCAAGCTTTCTTGAAGATGTGAACCAGGCAACTCATAGTATTCTATCAGAGAATTGTGACTCTTTTGTTGATCAAAACACGATCAATTTATTAAGTATAGATCAACAAATGATGCAGAAAACTTTTGACAAGTGTGGTTATAATAATTTGGGGAATGCTTGTTTAGTCACTAATTCTAATGAAAACCAATCCACTGATGGATGCGTTCAGAGTATTTCTACAGTTCCAGAATCAATTTTTATTGATTCTGCTTTTAATAAAACTAGTAATCCAGGAAAATGTCAGCCAACCAAGAACTATCAGAAAGAGCACAACAATAATGAAATACATGATCTCAGAATTTTTTTTGAGGATTCTTATCCAGCCAGTTATGAAAAACAAGGTTGGTATTATATTTGTGAAGTGTAATAAGCTATATTTTGTTTTTAGCTTTATTTTATGTATTTTACATATATGTATCTATTCACATGCACATACATTTAGCCCTTTATAGTACAGCTTCCCCATCAGCAGATTAAACTAACCATGTACTATTGAAATTATTTTAAAACGTTGAGTATTGAAAATGTGTGGTCTTTTTTTCTTGCCATTATTCCTTAACCAATGCAAAATAATAGCTATTTATATAGCATTTACATCATGTTATATAAGTGCTCTAGAGAGTATGTAGACCATACAGGAGGATATGAATAGGTCATATGGCAGATACTAAGACATTTTAAGTAGGAGATTTGAGCATACATGCATTTTAGTATCTGCAGAAGTGGTTAAAGGTAGTCCTGGTCCCCCATAATTGCTAAGGGATGACCATGTAGTATATATGTTTGGAGAATGTGAAACAAAAAATAGAATTCCTATTATATGACATTGTAGACCAGTGATTTTCCTCTGTACGTGTCACAGCAAGGTACTTTGCTTCAGTGAAAATACAATATGCTAAATTTTTAACTCAATAGTTTTATTTTCGCAGGAAAACATGAAAATGATTACCAAGAGAAAGTATCACAGAAAAATAACCAGGAAGATCCAGTGAACTCTGTGTAAGTTTTTAGTGCATTTAGGGAATTGTATTAGGTTGTAGCGTGCTGAGGAATGTACTAGTTCAAAATGGCATAAGCCTATCACTGAGTGTAAGCCACCAGGTCACAAAGAAGCCTTACCAAGCCGGGTGTGGTGGCACATGCCTATAATCCCAGCACTTGGAAGGCTGAGGCAGGAGGATCATTGCAAGTTCAAGACCAGCCTAGGCTAAAAACTAAGCTCAAGACCAGCCTGAACTGCATAGTGAGACCATCTCAAAGAGACATAAAAAAAAAAAGAACCTTACCATATTCAAAGTCTCAGTAATATCACTCTCACTGAGAATATGGTGTTTACATTTGCCAACCTGAAAATACCTTCTTATCTGAATATTACTCTTGAGAAACTGTCTTACATGTTCGTATATCCACCAGAATGTCAGTTTACCTACTTACACTAAGAAATAGAAGCCTCATGTATATAGGACTGCTTCCTGACATGAAGAGCATGTCTTCTTTAGAATCTCCTGGGAGGATTGTGTGGCTGGTAGAAAATCAGAACAAAGAATAATAGAATTCATTTCAGTGGCATAAGTATGCATATCAGCAGCAGTTTATGGGACAGTGTATATTGTAGAGCTGACTCCTCATTGTGAACATGTTCCTCTCAGAGACTCCCTATGTCCTCTCTGTTCAAGATTACTATCTTTTTCACCCCATCATTGTGGCATTTTTGTATGAAAACAATTATGCCCCATCAGATCTTGGTGTAGCTTTTTGCTGCTGCTATACAAAATGTATTTAATGAGATTTTAATTTAATCTATTGTTGCTTGATATTTAACTTATTCTTTAGTTTTGGGGGCCGTCCCTTACTGACTCTTTTACATAATGACCTGCAATTACAGTGGTACCTTAGTTCTTGAACTTAATTCTTTACACGATTCTGGTCACAAACCGAATTGGATGAGAACTAAACAAAATTCATTGGTTAGGTTCAATGTTGACCTTATTGGGAAAATCTGATTGGTTCTTGTCCAATTTGGTTTGTGACTAGAATTGAGGAAAGAATTAAGTTCTGAACTGAGGTACCAGTGCACAGGTTTAAAAAAAAATTATTTCAGCTAGTAGTTTCTGAATGGTTCTTTCTTAGCAATAATTATAATTAGTCATATTTTTTACAGTCTTTATCGTAATAAGACCTGTGCTACAGCACAGGGAGGGCAGTACCCAGGAGAAAACCCTCCCAGACTAACACCCCAATTTATCACATCTTTATAACTGGAAATAATTAACTAGAATGCATTTGTATCTTGAATATGGTTTCCTAGGGAAATCTTTAAAATATCTATAAGCCATTTTTATGGGAGTAGCAAATACAGTTAAAATGTAGACTCCCAATTTTTTCATAAAAGTAACACAGTAAATTCTTTGATTTTCAAATATGCAGAAATTTACAAGTGAAAAACTGCGCATTAGGCCTTGAATTTTAAAATGTACTTTGCTTTAGAACATGGTCCCAAAACCTGCCTGCAGATCTGCATTGACTTTAGTGGGGGTGATTTTAAACCTATAGAATGCAAACTTTGACCCATGTATAATAAACAGACTCCTTAGCATGGAGTTTATACATTATATTTTTAAAAAAAACTTCCAGTATACTTTTCTGACCAAGTTCTAAAATCACAGTTGAAAGCAATAACTGTAAGTGAGAACAAGCTAAACACTAATACTGTCTCATTTATAATCCTTAGGCGTAATAGCCCCCTAGGAGAATTGCATGCTAACCAGTCAGGGGACTTTGGCCGTGGTGAGGTAATGCACATTGTCATGTTACCTTTCCTATGAACTTATTTATGTTTTATCATATTTTAATATTTATAGCTTACAGTACTTTGACATAAGGTCAGCTTGTATTAAAATTTTTTTCTGGGTACTTTTTTCCTTATGTTTTCTTACACTTGCAAAATCATGACTTAAGATTTAGAAATAAAAACCTTTTCAACTGTAATGTCCATGAGACAAACCAATCTAGATACATTTTAAATGTTTTCTCTAAGAACTATAAAACTTCTTAAAACATAAACATGGTTTAAGTTTTAAGGTGCTATTTTGAACATAGGTACACATTTAAGAATATGGAAACATTGAAAAACATTGACTATATAATATTATAACCCCTCATGAAAAGGCTGTATTGTTGTAGCAATATTAGAAACTTTAGGTACTTCACAGGATCAAGGACTCTTAAAATACAAATGAACTCATACTACACATGTGTCTAGAAAGCAGGCAGCTTCATAGTGCTAACCCTTTACTACTTTTTTAAAAAGTACATAAATAACTGTGCAACTTAAGAAATCAGAAAGAATAGCAGAACAAAGTGATTTAGGATCTTGTCTCTTTTCATCCACATTTACTATGGTTACTTGATGCCTTTTGTTTTTGTTAATAATTTATTTCTTGGCAAGTGTCTATCTTGTTGCTTGCAATTTCTAAACAATTAAATTCATTGGATAGTTCTCAGGCCAGTTTTTCTTGTGAAATCATCTTTGTTGAATTACAGTAATATAAAGAAAAGAATATTATAAAATGATAATGTTGATAGAGCAGTTTTGAGTGCATATTGTCATCTATACTTGGAAATTGTTAACATTTTTATTTTTTTCTAGATTATGATGGAAAAAGGAACATGTTTTTTAAAAGGCAGGCCAACGTCTAAAAAAATTTGTAACGGTAACTATATAAATGAATTTTATTCTTTAGAAAGCTAACAATTAAATAGAAATCAATTAAATTATAAGGAGTTTAAATTTTTTTACCAGCAAATAAGTATTTTCTAGACATCTTAGTTTATACTAGTAATACAATTGGTTTTTAAAAATAACTTTGTATCTTTTACAGCATGTATATGATGAATACATATAATGTAAATGTATAGTTTTACAAGTAATGAAACAAATATTCTTGTACTCTACAATATAGTTTAAGAAATAATGCAAGTACTGTACTTTTGAAAATATTCTCAATTCCATTTCCTATCCTGCCCCCTAGAGGTAACTATTATCCTGAATTTGTTTTTGTGTTTGTATGTGTATGTGATGAAATCACACACAGACTTTCCATTGCTTGATTTTAAATCTGTACGCTGAAGGAACTTTCTGTATTTCCTAAAACTTCCTTTATTTCACCCAGCATTATATTTGGGTGTTCATTCCCTTCGATATTTGTGTCTCTGGTACATTTTATTTATTTTTTTTACTGCTATATAGCATTCTTTTGTGACTGCCAAAATTTTTTTATGTATCTCTGGCAATGGTATTTAATTTAGTTTTAAATATTTTTCTCTTTGCTGCTCTTGATAGTTCTTCTGGTACACATTTATAGAGTTCCTCTAACATAATGTTTCTAGGAATAGAATTACGAGTTCATGTGACAGGCACAGCTGAACCTCTTTTGATAAGCAAAATTATGCCTGTTTAACCTGGCACCAGCAAAGGATAGCCTTAGTCACTTTGTGTCACCACTGCTATGCCAGTTCTCTATCGTTGCTGGTAATCTGATATCATTGTAATTTTATTTATGTTTCTCTGAATGCTAACAGTTAATTGGCTGTTTCATCTGTGAAATATATCTCATGTCTTTTGCCTGTGTTTCTTCCAGTAAGTCTTGTTTTCATTGGGGGATGTATCTTTTATATATCTGTATCTATCTATAGTTGTATCTGTCATATTATCTTTTCTGGATCCTGGATACTAACTGCTTATAGACTTACATGTAGCAAATACTTAGGTGGTATTTTCGTTCTATACTGACATTTTATGGACAGAGTTTAATATTCAGCTAACTTTTTAAGTATTTTGTCTAGAATAGTTCTTCATGTTATTTTTTAAAAATTTAACTTTTAAAGTATGTAAACCATTAGTCTGGCTTTTCCTGTTTCTTTCAATATGAGTGTTTTTTGTTGATTTGTGGCTTATCATTACAGTCTCTATTCACCTCCCAAATAGAGCCTAAAACATGTAAAAACACATGCATAGCCATGAATTTTAGTGTCTGTATTTCTTGCTCTAAATATATATTTTATCAATGAATTAAGTGAAATTGTTTGCTTAGTAAAATATCCTGTAGGTTCTTCCATGTCATTACTAGATATTTTCATCCTTTGTTTGTGATTAGTAATCAGTTTATGTATATGGATTTGGACTGTAGTATATTCTATCAGTGTCTTGTGAGTGAGCGTTTAGGCTGTTGCTACAAATTCTACAGGTATACAACTTTGTATATGTTACGGTTTGGATCTAAAATGGCCCCCAAAGCCTCAAGTGTTTGAAAGGTGATTGGACTATGAGGCGCCGTCGCTGAGTTTCTGCTGGGGAGTGGGTTCTGGTTGGAAGAGGTAGGTTACTGCGGGCATGACATGGGAGGGTAGAACTCCCTCCCTGGCTCCTCCCTTCTCTGTCTGCCTCCTGGCTGCTGTGAAGTGAGCAGCTTTCTTCTGCCAAGCATTTCCACCATGTCCTTCATGCCTTGGAACCAGTTCACTGTAGACCGAAAGTGTGAGCCAAAATAAGCTTCTCTTCCTTTAAGTTGTGCGGTATTTATCTCAGCCATGGGGAAAGTATGTATTTCTTTTTGGAGACGTTCACTTTTGGGGTAATTTCTAGGAGTGGGATTGCTTAGTCAAAGGAGAGGTACACTAGTATTTGGTACATACTGACAAATTTCCATTTCACTGAATTCCCTGTTTGCAACATTTGGCAGTTGGACCAGCAAGTGCATATTATTTCACACCCTCGTCAGCAGGGATTGTGGCCACATTGAGGAAGTTTCGGAATTCTGAGCTGGATAGATGGAAACAACTTGCATTTCTCATTCTGTCTGTGAAGTTAAGTACCTTTTCAAAATGTTACATTTCTTTTTCTGTGGACTCTCTCCATTCATCTTTTGAGCATTGGGTTTTTCTTCTTGATATTTAAGAGCTCTTCTGTTCTGCAGCTCTTTCTTGTCTTTATAGCTGTGCAGTGCTGTCTGGCCTAGGACTCTGTGTGGCCTAGGTTGGGCTGAATTCAGGATCTTTCTGCCTCAGCCTTCTGAGTGCTGGCATTTCAGGCATATATTACCACACTCTGCTTCATACTGGCTTTTGATGTGTTTTATTTTTACTTCGCTTATAGTGTCTTTTGCTTTGCCATTTTTATGTAAATTTCAATCTTTTGTTGTTATATCTGGATTTCATTAGAAAGTATACTCCAAGGTTGTAAATAAATTCATCATATTTTTTCTAGTGTTAGTATAATTTCATATTTTCATGTTGATGTGTTAATCTATTTGGAGTTTATTCTTATTTCAGATATGAGATATATATCAATTCATTTTTAAAATGTGTCTTTTCTTAGGTATTTGTGATACCACCTTTTAACATACACTAAGTTTCCATATTACCTGATCTGTTCTTGGATTTTCTTAACTGACCTTTCCAGTCTTCATGTGCCAATACCATTTTGCTGTGATTGTTTTATAATATGTTTAATTTTTGGAAGAGTCATACATTTAATAAAGCTTTTCTTTTTCTAGATTATTTTTCATATAAACTTCAAAATCAATTTGTCT
>RJWT010047337.1:0-11329 GCA_004365215.1 Cuniculus paca | reverse complement strand
AACCTACACGATACTGGCTGAAACAGGCACAGGAACGGATATCCAATCAATCAGCTTCTGCGGGCCCACCCACAACCTGGAGCTCCCAAATAACTGGTTTTTCTGGCCTCAGTGGAAGCAACTTCTGTGGGTCTGCCCACAACCTGGCACTGACACCAGAAGTGGTTAGCAGGCTTGGCCCCCGGTGACGTAACCTGCCCAACTCCAAGATGGAGCCTGGCCAATCACTCTCTCCCTTGCGGGGTGGTGGTGGTGGTGGTGGTGGTGGTGGTGGTGGAATTCCAAGCACTCACCAACAGCCAGCGCAGATCTCCTAGTCCACAGATCTCCGCGTCCGCCACTCTCTTTCACTCCCGCGCCTCTCTGCTGAGACCTCTGGGGTCGACTGCAGCTGCGACCATGACCACAACCACGACCATGCGTCTCCAGGTTCAGCAGGTCTTCTGGCAGGGTGGATCCGGCTCCAGGCTGATGCACTGCCAGCCACCACCTTCTTCTTTGTTTAATTCTTTTTTTTTTCCTCTTTGTGGGCTTCAATTCATATTTTAGATTCTTCCTTGGTCCAGGGGACCCACTTGCTTCCTTCTTGTCCTCTCCATGATGTGATATTCCAGCATCTGAACTGTTTCTCTCAGAGACTGTTTACTCTGCTGCTTACTGTTCCGCCATCTTTAGCTCCTCGAGATGGTTCTTTTGTAGGTAATGCTTCTGTCACACCTGCAGCTACCAACTGAGTGGTCTTAGAAGTTGCTGTTCCTGGTCCATCTCATTGCTTTCATGTACAACCCACAGAACACACCTCACACGAATGTCTTTGCTTTATCTTTCCCAGAACTGGGGCATGTCTCTCACTGTACAAGTTTGAAAAGTAACAACATTCAACAGGTATTCACCAGGGACACTTTGAAATAATGAAGAATTATTCATTGTGAAAAATTTTGAACAATGGGTGAGGAGAGCCATTCCAAAGTGTCAAACATTCTCTCCTTCACTTGCTTCATGGAACATTCTTAGAACTTTTGTAAAAACAGCTTGTCAGGAAGGTGTGGTTATCTTCCATTTCTTCTCTTTCTTCTGTGTGTCAATTAATTTTCTCTTCACTGCTCTTTCTCTAGGATTACATGCTCTAACAATGTTTCTCAATAGAAGTCGACCTTGTTTTCTGGTGATTGTTGTCTAACACCCCAACTTCTGTTCAATGAAGTCCTTCATTGTCCAATGTCAGGCAGGGTGTATTATTTTTGTTTTCCCTATGTTGAAATTTGGATTCACAAAATTCTTATGAAAATGTGTTGTGATACTTTCAGATTATTTTACCCAACTACTTCTACTAAACATTAAGTTGTTTGAACATGTTAGGACCTCTGTCAACTATCAAAAGACCTGCAATACAGTAAAAAATTTAATCAGTATTTTCAGAATAAGTAATAGGAACCATACAGTCACACAATACATTGCACTTCAATAAATATTTGACCATTATAAAAAAAATCAAAGCCATACATTGATCATCCCTTTCTAGTTCTTCATTTTTAAACTTTTAACACACACTCACACAAACACACACACAGGAATATTTTTTTAAAAATGTCTAAACTTTCTCTAAATTTTACCACACCATTGTTCTGGTTTTCCTTGCTTACCAGTCCAAGTGTTTCCAATACTTTTTCTAATGTAAGAAAAGTATAAATGATTAACATCAATAGTAACACTGAAAACCTCAACTGTCTCCAAGGATCATTAAATGTTGAGAAGGATTTATAAAATAGGCCACATGACAAACTGTCAAAAACTGTGGATAGTTGTTAAACCACTTTCTAAGAGATGACATTGTGACTTATTAAAGGGGAAAAAAGATAACCTCCATATGCATCATTTCTCTTGCACTGAGGACAGAATGTCAGGAAAAGTTAAAAGGAAAGGTAACTGGAAAAAAAAGAGATTCAAGAGACCCACATTTCTGCATATTCAACATTGTTTCAAAGTTCATGATTGTACTAATCACATAACAGAAAATACAAAATACAAATAACCACTTTAACTATAAGAAAGAAAAACCCAAAGGAGACATTAAAGACATTGCTGAGTTATATAAAGCTATTATGCCCAGTGTGGAATGACATTTCATTCCATTTATACCAGTGAGGCTATTTTTCTCCTTCATAATAATTTTAGCAATAAATATTTTCCTCTATAACCCAAACCCAAAATAAAAGATCTTGAAACTCTTAAACAACTGAAATTACAATTATTTAATTTGTTTTCTCTTATAAGTAGCTTTTAAGAACCTCTTCTGGCTGATTAATGCATTTAATTTCTATTTCATATTTTTAGTATTATTCTTATTTTAACATGACATAGCGAAACTATGAAATTCTAAGCATGGCAAGCACACTCAGTTATAGCCTTGTAGGACTCTGTAGAGAATTTACTGCTATCATAATTAAATTTGACAGGTTTGACTTATGCCTGGCAATAGGTTTTGCAAAAAAGTCTAAAATTAAAATAATGATAAAGTTTAAAATGAGTGAATAGATCACAAACTTATTTCAACTTTGAAATAATAAATGATCAAATATATCTTTGCACTGGATTGCTTTAATCAGAAGAGGTCACCACGTAATTCAAACAGTGGTTAGAATTTAGCTTTGTCTAAGCTTATAATTCTTAATTAGGTCTGAAACATTAGACACTTCTCCAGTTTCCTTGTGTCAAAAATAAATATGATTATTATAATTTAACACTTCAAAGTAACTTGAAAATTACTGAAAAATTGTTTTAATTATGTAATGGTGGCCTCTCTGCTTCCACTGAAACTATATTATTGAAAAAAAGAACTGTATGAATGATTCTGAATTTCCTGGCATTTCTTGTGTCTCCTCTACCAATCAATTTTCCAGTCATTGAATTATTTTAAAATGAGAAATATAAAAAAAATCACTGTTAGATAAAAAAGCACTACAGTCTTAAGTTTTGTCTCCGCATTAACTATTTTGTTTTCAACCAATTCGATTACTTTAATACAACTGCATGCTGTTTCTGTTCCCTAGACTTCCTTGTTTATTCCTTATCTTTTGAGCTAGGAAACAGTGAAGAGAATGAAGGTGCCCTGAAATGCCCACAGGACACTAGGCGCTGGTCAATCTGTCTGTGACTTGATCTTTGCTAACTCAGAGGGTTCTTATCCCCTGATGCCCCGGGGAAATCACTTTCCCTCATCCTTGTAAGTAGTTCAGGATAAAATGAATTTTCTTATTTTGAAATTGCATTTGTTTTGTGCTATTTGGCACTTCAGTGATGAGTGTTGAGTTGTATCACTTTGAAATCAAAATTAGATGCTTTTTAAACTTCTGAAAATATCGAGTCTTCATGAAGAGTCCAGCCTGTATAAATGTAGGACATGTCAATTATTGCCACTTTAGCGGTTTAAACTTATGTAATAGTTTAGTCACTTGCCTCCTTAATGGGACACAATACTGGCTATCCACAAATTAAATGAGGAGAAGATTATTTCGGCTCCTGGTTCAGTCCATGGTCAGTGGGATCCAAGACAGGAAGACATGGTAGATGGGCATGCACAATGGAAAGCTCACATCACAAGCTTCCCCACCCTACATCATGGTGGCTCAGTAGCAGAGAAAGAAGGCAGGTCCTGGGAAGGGAAATATATTCATCCAGTAATTACCCTGGGTAATCCACCCTTTCCAACCAGACCTCAATCTTAACAAAAAGTCAGGTTGTATCTCTTTCAATCACTTTCCAATAGTCCCACCTATGAGAGCATGAGGCTTTTGGGGAACCCAGAAATATAAACTGTAACATAAAATAAGTTTTGATAATTGTCTTTTCTCTTCCAGGCTCCTGCATTCTTTATTTTACCAGCATATATAAGTGTATTTTAATGAGTTCAGTCGCAGTAAACACGCACTTGGCTTTGTCTGGAAGCTGCTCTCCTTGCATTCTTCTGACATTTCGCCATTCGATTCATCACTGATGAGAAGAATTTTAAAACTGCCATTTATAAATAGATTGTTGTTTGCTGACTTCTCAATGTTGATTTTGGTGAAGATCTTTTGATAAAAAAGAAGGTGTTAAACCACTGCGAAAAGATGTCCACAGAGGCTACCTGTGGTCAGACCAATGATTTCTTCAGCTTACCTAGGCTTCTAGAACAGCTCTCCCCTTAGAAAACATGGGACTGAGACTCAAGATATTGTTTCAGAGAAGGCCATCATTTAACCTAAAATGCATGTGAGTTCTCAAAGTTGCTAATTATTTCTGATACCATAAAATTATTTGATTTAAATAACAATGATAATCAGTATCTATTTTATAGGAAATGTAATTATAGTAGGTGTCCTAGGCAGGCATCACACATTTTCTAAACTGCAGAAACTCTTTATTCATGGTGTTGAATCACAAACGTTGCCTCAATCCTATAATAACTATTACATTGTGTCCTGGTCATTCTCATTCAGAATTTTTTACAAGCAAGTGTTCACAAAAATGTCACTAGTCATCTAGTTGATAATCTTAATATCAGAGATACCATGTCTCATTGAAAGTTTATCAGGATGCAGAAAATTGTGCATATAACACAGAGTTGTAATTCCTTTCATGAATCTATCTTAAAAATACAGATGTTATTTGATTTTTTACTTTCTTGTAGCATATTAGGTGCACAATGATGAGGGATTTATTTCCACAATTCATTTTGATTAAATTATGTTAACAAGGCACCTCCTTTTTCTATCTTTCATCAAAACATTAAGACCATATAACACAGTCTCCAGCTACTTAGGGCCCTTTGTTTATTTGATGCTACACTCTTGAGAGCCTTTAGGCTTGCAAGCTCAGATGCTAGAACTCATCCACCTTTGGTGAAATTCTTGCAACTCGTTAGAAACTCTCTCATTCTTTCCAGTCTACAGAAAAAAAAAAAAAGAGAGAGAGATTGCTTCCACTCTCCTCAATCAATTTTGTCATCAGTATTCTGACATTATTCAAATTACTAATTTAATTGTTCGACAAGCTTTATTTGAGAGATGATTAATTTTTTAGTTAATAAAGAGAAATAAGTGAGCCTACATAACAAGAGGAAAGAGTAAAAGTGTAGCATCCCAACCATCACTACAATTGCAATCAGGAGGGGAAATACAATACAAGAAACTAAACTTCTTGTTTGTTTTCATCAAACTTCATGAAATTTTCCATGGAAGAATATATTAAGGGGATAAACAACAACAGCATGTTACAATTTGAACTCTAGTTGATGTAACCATAATCCAGATGCAAATCAGTTTGGTTAACAGCCATTTCATTGTTTTTCTGCAATGTCCAAATTTGTGTGTCATATTGGATTCACAGATGTTCAGGTAACTGCAAAACTTTATTCTTGGGTGTGTCTGTGAGGGTGTTTCCAACCAAATTAACCTTTGAATCAGTAGACTGATTTAAATCAGTCTTCACAAATGGACAGCATTAAGTACATTGAGGAACCAAAAGTGGAACAAAAAGGCAGAAGGAAGACAAATCGTTTCTCTCCCTGTTCAATCTGGGACATCTACCTTCTGTCCTTAGCAAAATTCCTGATTTTCAGGCCTTTGGTTTGCACCAAGAGCTATGCCACTGGCTCACCTGGTTATCAGGCACTTTCTTTAGGAGTGGGTTACACCACTGACTGGTCATCCAACTTGCAGAGAGTATATATAATGAGACCACTCAGCTTCCATAACTGGATGAAACTCCAAATAATTCTGCTGTTTGGTCTATTTGTCTGAGGAATCTGACTAATGTATCTAGCAGCATAAAACTGTTGTTCAGTCAGCTGGGGAGTTCATCGGGATTTTTATTTTATATGAATTACATTTTACCTCCTTTATAGTTGATATTTCGGTATGGTGAGATTTGGGGTGTTGTATGAAGCTTAATAAGGATGAATGATGTGAATGTCAAGTTGTCATCCTAAATACCACAGGCTTTAAACATTCACCATGATAAGCTATATAGAAATATAGCAGGACAAATATATTTGAAGGAAAAACCAAAAATATAATGACAAGCTTGACTCCGTCATTTGACAGGACAATTTTCATGGTGTTTGGAGACATAAAAACTTAAAGGAAATGAAATGATGCAATGGTGGAAGAGTCACATTGCATTAAAGAAGTCTATTAAAATTTAACAAGTTCATATAAAAGGAAATCTTTGCATTCATGCTCTCAAGGCCTAACAGGTCATGAATATATAAAGAAATTTAATTTTAAAGATATTCCGTTTCTTCTCTTTTCACACATGTGGCAGCATAAGTAGCATCTTGTTCAACAAATTTTTAAATAGCAAAATATGTTGGAAATGTTATACAAATAAATAATACTCTTTCATGTTTCATTATATTATATTGAATTCCCTAATATTATCTGACTTTTTTTTTCTGTTTGGTGCTTAATTTTTGAAATTCTTTTTAATTTGAAGAAATGTTTTATGAATTGAGAAAAATTCTGTAGTATTATATGTAATTCTTTTCCCCAAGACTTAATCATCTTTACATTCAATAGGTTTTGTTTTATAGTATGTGTGTAATTTAGCTATTCATTTTCTATGTCTTCTGGGATTGCATTGCATTTCTAAAGATTTTATCAATTTCAGTGTTTTAAATAATTTAATAAATTCTCCAAAGAGCCTCTTAATGATTTTATAGCTTTATTTTTCATAGTTAAATATTTTATTGCAATGAGATGGATCTTGTATAAGCTGAAAAGAATGAGTACAGTTGTAAGGATTATGCCAAAGACTCCATTGCCAAAATACAAATTAGAAGACAAATTAGTACTATATTTGTTTATAAAATTAACTGAAAAAGGTAGTTTTTGCATATTAAAGAAAAAAATTTCATTTTAATAATAACACAAGATGAAAGACCTTCATGCTAATAAGTTTTGTTTCATTTTGTTTTGTTTTTTAAAGTTGAGTACATCTTCCTATAAATATAAGATAGCAGAAGATAAATGAGTGGAAAGGTATATCATGTGCTTGGACTGAAGATTACACATTAAAAAGGTACAATATCCCTTCAAGCAATAGTAATAAATAAACATGATTACTAGAAAATTAAAATGGAATGCTTTTACAATGAGAGGTGTTTTTACAGAAAAAGAAAGAAGCAGCCATAGCAAAAATAAATATCTTGAAAATAACAGTAATAAGACTAATGAAGATGTGCATATAAATAAATAAAACAGAGTGACAGGCTTCCCCAACAAGATAGATCAATTACAAAATTAGAAACTAAAAATAATTCCATAAATGCCTGTGAGATTTTAAAATGTAAGAAAGGTACTAATTTGATTTGTCAGGAAAACCACAGGTTATTCAGTCATATTCCATTTCAAAGACTTAGCATTTCAGAATGTGTTTATGTGTGTGTTTATGACATTATAAACAATGGATACTATATATAAGGATTATATAATTGATATTCTTTATGATGGATGATGTATATATACGTATATATTGAATTCACATTTCATTTATTCATTCATCTATCTACTTAGGCTTTTTTATTTTTCACCTTTTGGTTCTTATGAATAATGCTATGATGAAAGTGGGAATCAAAGTCTGATTTCAAATTTGTGTATATAGCCAGATGTGAAATTACAGATCATATTATGATTCTGTTTTATTTTAAGGAAATCTATTTTCCATGTAAGCTATCCCCATTTTACATGCTTACGTTCATATGAGCAATTCATAAGAGCATCAACTTCTCTATATCATAGGCAGTACTTGTAACTTTTTTGGTGTTTTCTTAACAGGCAGTCTAATGAATGGTAAGTGGTATTATATTGTGAACTTGATTTGCACACACTTTCCTGTGCTTGTTTGCTATTTGTTTATCTTCTTTAGAGAAACGTCTACACAAATGGATCTGTCCATTTTTAACCGGGTTTCCTATTATTGATATGTGGGAATTCTATAGTTATTCAACATGCTAACTTTTCATCAGACATACAATTTGCAAATAGTTTCATCTATTTTATGTGCTACATATGCATATGTTGATCATGTCCTTTGAACCTTGGAAGTTTTCAGTTTTAAGAGAGTCCAGTTTATCTAAATTTAGGGTTATCTCTACTTTTCATAGCATAACCATGAAATCATTCTCAAATTCAATAAATATCATGACACTTTCCATCTATGTTTTCTTCTATAAATTTCATATTTTTACTTAATTTAGCTCTTTTTGTATCATTGTCATTTTAAGAGTATCTACTAATGTTTCTTGAGTTCCTAACACTTGGAATCATTACAGGTGTTGAATGAAAAGGAGAAATTAGACAGAAATGTTACAAAACAGACAACTTCTTGGAAAAAATAAATGTAAACAACTATCATTTAGTATGAGAATGATAGCTATTAAAGAGAGAAAAAAGAAAAACGTAAGACAGGAATTACAGTAGGTCTGTGTGTATTTGATATTGGCCCACAACTGAAGCAGTATAGGTAGTAAGAAATGACTGGATTCTGGATATAGTTTGGTGAAAGAAAGGAGAGGAGGCCAAAACACTAAGTGAAGGTTGTGTTAGAAAGAGAGAAAGTGGTTACTTAAGGGTTATGGTTTAAGCAAATGTGTAAATACAATTGTCATTAGCTGATAAGGGAAAGAATTTTAAGAGATATCAACTGGACATTAAAATTGTCATGGTACATACACATATGACTATGTGGTTTTGAACTTTAGGATATAAATCAAGAATTAAAATACACATTTTAGAGTCATCATCATTTAGACTATTATTCTACACCATCATACTTGAGAAGATTATAAAAGTAATAAATACAAATAGCAAATAGTGGAGATCTAAAAGCTAAACCCTGGGACACAGCACTATTAAGATATTGGAGAGGAGACAGCATCTACAAACAGGAAAATAAGAATATATGACAGGTAGAATGGATGCCAAAATGAGCTTGAGAGATAGGTGAAGGAGAGAGGGGTGAATGATTCAAAAGAGGAGAAAGTGATCCGTTTTGTCAAATCTGGCTATTGATGCACAAAGTTAAATGTAGCCTGAAGGTTAAACAATTAAGAAAAATGTAGAGGATTGCTGACTTGGGAAGTTTTAGCTAACAGGTGGAATTGAATGTAGGATTTTAGAAAACATGAAGAGAAAAATTGGAGTCAGTGAGTACAGATAATTATTTTGATGAATTAAGTTAATAATGTTAAATGACTATAAATATATTTATTTCCAAAGCAACAGGTGAAATTTAGACTCTCATAAACACTTAATCAATAACTCCTTTCACTTTTTATATGTTGTTTTCTTTTTAAAAATGTATTTATTAGTATTTGTTTGTGAGACACAGTGACTGCTCTCACTGTGGGTGCTTGGTAAATGTACATGACACATCTTAATTATTTTTAACACCCTTTTCCCCTCCACTCCCTTCTCCCTCCCTTCCATCTGTGTCTCCCTTCTCTTTTGCAAAAGATATATTTTCCTGCTTCTTTTCATCCAGCTTCTATTTTGGTTTTTATTTTACGTTGGATTTCTCAGAGGACAGAAACCATACAGTATTTAGCTGAATGTGTCTGCTTTATTTCACTTAACATTATGTTTTCAAGGTGCATCTATTTTCCTGCGAATGACTTGTTTGTCTTTTCTTATAGGCAAGTAGTATTACATTATGTTTAGATATCACATTTTCTTTATCCATTCATTTGTGGATGGACTTATAGGTTTCCTCCAAGATTATTATGAATTGTACCGTTAGAAACACTGATATGCATCTATTACTGTAATATGATGTCTTTAAAACTTTCAAGCAGATGCTGATAAGGGATTAACTAGGTCAAATGGAATTTCTCTTTTTAGGTTTTGAGGGATCTCTATATTGAATTCCATAATTGTTTTACTAGCTTACATTTCCACCAACAATGTAGGAGAGTTCCTATTTCCACCTAATTTTGCATCACTATAATTTATTATTGATGGCCATCTTGATGATTGTCAACTTTTCCTGAGAAATATGAACTCACAGTGTTATTTGAATTTGTATTTCTCTATTGACCAGAAATGTTGGACATTTTTTCATGTATTTATGGGCATTTTGTACTTCTTCTTCTGGGAAGTGTCTATGAATTTCATTTGTACATTATTTATTTTGAGGGATATGAATTTTTGTGAGTTCTTTCTGTACTCTAGATATTATTCCTTTGTCTAGGGAGTAGCTGGAAAATTTTTTTCCTTTCTGTAAGAAAGAGTAGTCTGTTTACTCTGTTGGTTATTTCCTTTGCTATCCAGAAGCTTATTAATTTGAAATTACTTCCATTTGTTAACTCTTGACATTATTTCTTATGTTGCTGGAGTTGTGTTCAGAATGTCCTTGCCTGCACCTATGACTTCAAGAGTTTTAACTATTTTATCTTTCATTAGTTAAGTGTTGTCATATGCAAATAATTGAACCATTTTGATTTTAGTTTGGTGCATGATGAGACACTTGGAACTGCCTTCAATCTTCTACATGTGGATCATCAATTTTACCAGCACTATTTGGCTGAGTAGGAGGCTTTCTTTCTTCCAGCATATGTTTTTGGTCCCTTTGTCAAAAATCAAGTGACTGAATGTATCTGGGGTTTTTTTGTGTACTGTATTCCTTTTCACTGAACCACATGTCTGTCTCTGTGCTGATACCATGCTTATTTTATCACTGTAGCTTTGTAATATAACTTGAATCAAAAACTGTGATGTCTCCTGTTTGTCCTTGTTATACAGGGTTGCTTTTGCTATTCTAGGTCTCTTCTCGTTCTATGTGAATTTTGAGATTATTTTCATAGGGGCTGGGGATATAGCCCAGCCAAGCAGCACCTGCCTGGCAAGCACAAGGTTCTGAGTTTGATTCCCAGTACCAATAAATAAAAATAAATAAATAAATAAATAAAAAATAAAATGAAAAATATTATTTTTGTAGTTCTATGAGTAATTCTACTGGTATTTTTATTGGTGTCGCATTAAATCTGCATACAGTGTTAATTTCTTAATTCTTTATTATATGTTCTTTATTGATTTTATACTCAATACTTTTCATTCTAAAATCTTATTTACTTTATTATTTTCTTCTTCTTCTTTTTTTTTTTTTTGCGGTACCGGGGATTGAACTCACTACCTTGTGCTTGCCAGGCAGGCACTTAGGCCGCTGAGCTAGATCCCCAGCCCATTTTATTATTCTCTTTCTTATTGTTTTATATTTTTTATCCCATCTTTCAGAGTTGAATTGCCTCTTTGTATAAATGTGTATATAAATAGTTTTCAGGACAATTAATCAT
>RJWT010047336.1:0-11316 GCA_004365215.1 Cuniculus paca | reverse complement strand
GAAGTAAGAGAGACAGAGAAGGGCTTAAAAACAATCAAGCTCTATTAATAACTCCACAAAATAACTATAAATTGAATGTACTGTGAACATTAACTAATTTTAAAAAAGAAGAAAAGAAATTAAGATGTATTATGTACATGTCCCAATTCCCCATAAGGAATATAAACATTGTGTACTATTAACATGCACTAATAAAAATAAGTAAATAAAAAAATTTAATGCTATGAGGTAGTACCCTAGAATTGGGATCACACAGCTATGCTACAGTAAAGAACTTGCTCTACAATATTGGACAGTCACTAACTGCATAATTTTCTAGTTTATCTACTTTGAAAAATAGGAAATGTATATAATATAGGTAAACGTTCATGCTTTTCAGTTCTAAATCACAAATGTGTGTCAAAAATTTAACAATCTCTGCAGAGTTATAATTGGGGTGTAGCTATGTATTGGGTTTCAAAAACAGTTCAGTTCCTTATATTGGCCTAAAGTTCACTGGAATGACTTAAAAATAGCAAGAAATGCTTTTTTATTCTTTGAGGACAGAGAAATCAGGGATGCAGCTCCATACTAAGAAAGCCAATTTTGGAAAATTGTTTACTTTAAAGATGTCAGTAGACACAATTACAGTTAGCAGACTATTTCAACAAGTGATCATCTTTTATATAATTATTAAATTGTGATTTAAAGCTGTCCAACAAACATTTCTACATTAGCTTACATCTCACAGTAAAATTTATAATGTAGATATTAGTGTTTCATTTGAACTCACTGAATAATATTCAAAGATGAGAATATTTGATTGACTACCAAAAGCCTATGAAATATCTGTGATTATAGAAGTTGCCCACACATTTTATCTTTGCGATACTTCACCACAAATACATCTAGATCTGATGATTACTTGCATAAAAGAAACTGATTTTACACAAGTTACAATGGAAATAATACATGATCTGTATGTAAACAAAAGAATAGAAAATTAATAAAAAATACTAATTATTCATTGGCTAAACACTTACATTGTAAAACAATTAGGAGCCATAAATTACAATCATATGATAGCAAGATTAGGAGTTATGTCACAGATCCTGCCTCATCCTCCTGATGGTAGGGGAATCCTTTCTCTCCGTCTCTCCTCTCTTTTTTGTTATTGCTTTGCTCTTTTGCACCAATTATTGAAAAATAGAAAAGATTTAAAAGATTATAAATATTGTCACACATTGCATAAAGAGATTTCAGTCAGAAGACAAGAATACCTATGATAATGGTCCCATAAGTTTATAAGGAGTTGAAATATTACTTCCACCTAGTGACTTCACAGCAATCCTGATGTAGTATAATGTACTACTTTCGTGTTTGTGGTGATTCTTGCATCGACAAGCATATTCTAGTACTAGTTGTATATAACTACAAAACAAGACAGGTAATTACTTACTGTATATAGCATTTGATAATAAACAACTATGCTACTAGCTTAGTTGTGAAGTGTATTATGCTTTTCATTATTTTTGGGTTTTGTTTGTTTGTTTGTTTGGCTTAGTTTTCTTTGGTTTAGTTTTTGTATTGTAATAGAATGTTCTTAAGAGTCCAGGTTGGAATTGAATTCAGTATGTAATCTACACAGACCTAGAGCTCACAATCATCCTGCCTCAGCCTCTGGAGGGCTGGGGTTACATAAGGGTGTCCTTACTCCCAGCCTTAGTTGTTCTAGTGTGAACATTTTCTACTTATTAAACATGTTTACTGGAAAATATTATGTCTTATTATTGTGATTGTTAATTGTGATATGTCAACCTGACTTAGTAGGAGCTCCTTGGGAGATTAAATTCTGGATGTGTCTGTGGGTAATTGACATGAAGGCCGGTAAACGGGGTGGGAAGGACCAACCTCATCCACCCCAGATATGAGTGGTGGCAACAGATAGGCTTGTACGGTGTAGAGAATAAAAAAGGAAAGGAAAAGGAACTGATCTCATTTTTGAAGTGCTCCAGTCTTTGCCATTTCAAATGGATGTCAGTCTCTAGTTTCTTCAGTTTTCCAACACAGATTCACACTAGCACCTCCATAGTGAACTTCTAGCTCTTTAATCTTGGACTGGTGCAACATTCTTCTCATTCTACAGATTCCATCATTTTGATTGAGTAGCTATGAATCCTCCAGCTCTTCGGGTCGGTCAGCCATTGTAGATTCTTCATTCTTCAAGAGAATTCTGTCTAACGCATGTATTATGCTAGGAGCATTCTCACACATCCTCTGTTCATGGCAACTCTTCATTGCCTCCTGAGGAATGTCAAATGATTTATTGATCCATATCATTCACTTTTGGGTAAGTACTCCCTATGGTGTGTCCACTAAGATGAACCTGAGTAACAGAATGTTTCACATGACTAAACATATTCAAATGCTCAACTAAAATTATTGACCAGTAGAAAAATCTTTGTTCAACAGAATTAGATATATGAACAAAATGTCATGCGAGTCCTTATAATTAGTTTATTGTGTCTATTTTTATATTGTGATACTATACCACAAATAGTAAGATGGCCTTACAGCACTTTGAAAATCACATGAACAAAGGATGTTTGTATTATACCTTTTCATTTTCCTTTCTTAGTGAAAAGTCAATTAGAAATTCAAGAAAGTTTTTTTTTTATTTTAAAAACTGAACTCTTCAGCTTTTTTTTCAGTGCGAAATTTTACAGTGGTATCCCCAAAAGGGAATACATGATACATGTTTTTTTTAGGCACTGCTTGGATTATTGAGAATGAGGTTTTTAAAGATATCTGCTGAAACATTGTACTGCAGCCATTCAATGTGGAGTTTAAAACTCTTTCATTACTAGACATGAAATATACTGATAAACATGGACACATGAATAATTCTTCACAAATCTTGTTGGGCATTCTTCATTAGGCAAGAAAAATGTGTAGGTAAAATTAAGTTTCTCAGGTCTAATTTTATAATTAATAAAAATGCCTTAATTTGGATCTACATTTTAAAGATGTCTGATATTACAATGTAATACCATATGAAGTCTAACTTTGTAGTCTTTTTTTAAAAACTTTAAGTTTCATGAAAAAAAATTCCTAGTTACTTGTACCTTTCTCAAAAGATTAAATCTTATTTCATCTAAAGCAGAACAAAACAAAATACAATTTTAAAATTTCGTCTTATGTAATAAATTGGCTTACCTAACTATGTACATGTTTGAATGTCCTCTTGGAGAAATAAACTTTCTGCTGATAATGCAATCATTTGCTGATGATGTGTTTTTCCTAGATTATACATAGGAAATAACAATCTTCAGACAAGGAAAAATGTTTTATCATATCGTGTATTTGCCTAATAAGTTAATCTAATTATAGTAACCTTAACCTCATGCAATTTAAATGTGTTGCAATTCTGGACCTTATTTATCATGCCCGCTTGTATTTTTGATATTTGTGACAGTTATTATTAGTAACTCAACAAAAAAAATGTTACTAGCATTACAATCTGGGTGCTTGCCCTCCAATTCTGAAGAGAAAAAAGATTCAAACAAAGAAAATGACTTTATTCAAAAAGCTGGCTCAGTGAGAAGACAAGAATACTCATTTCAAAGCCCTTCTTGCGGTAAAGGTGATGCAGGGGTGGACTACATGGATAGCTAATGTGTGTCCCCTGGTTAGTGAGCACTATCTCAGAGACAGTAGCCAAGATGATGCATATCAGATCCTCACCATATAGGTTTGAGATGATTTTCAGTTCTGCAGATGTCAAGAACAAAGATCATCATTTCCTTGGCATTATTTCCTGGGGTTATTCTTTTTACTGATGGTTAACATATTGCCCACTAGACAAAGTGTGGAAGTAGCTGCATAAAGACCTCCTAAAGATTGCCGAACTCCCTATACTAGGCAACTACATTTTCCAGGTAGTGAATAAAAACATCCTTAATGCTTGGTTTCAAAAGATATGGTACAAAAAATGGTGAATTACTTTAAATATTTTATATTCAGAAAGAAGTTCCAAAAACAATTAAAACAAAATCTTAACTAAAGGAGCACATGGGAAGAAGGAGTATATAATGTGTCTGTAACACATTAAACACTTCTTAATAAATGTTAAATACATACATAAATATAAAGATATACGACTTTTGAAGTTTAAATTGTGAAATAATTGAGAAGTCCTACTTTCTCTTCTTTTGAGATTTTATGCCATAAGCAAATGTTCAACATTTTTGGTGGTGGGAGGAGGTGATAAATATAGTGACAATAAATTAAACTTGTATTCAACAAATATTCGCATACTCACTTCACAGTCTCTCCATATCACACACCTGAGATGTTGGCTTTGGGTATGTGACATGCTAGATTCCTGGGATTGTGAGTGGAAATGTCAAAGTGCTTTCTCACATTTTTTGCTTCTGACCTTTTCCAAGGTTCTAGAAGTACAAGTATGGAGGACAACTGAATTTAGACTTACAGGTTAAATGAGGGCCATTGTAATCTTTTCACAACATTCTAATTAAGAGATAAATACTTATTCTTTTCCACTAAACTTTGTGGTGATATTCAAAGAAAAACTGACGAAGTATATATAGAAGAATCCACATAAAGTACATGGAGTAATGAATTAAAGGAGTACAATGTGGTCAGATGCAATGTATTCTTAGTTTTTAGATCTTAGGTTAGGTAATGGGCTCAATAAGCTGCTTAAACATAACATATGAGACATAAGTTCATATATGTAATAATAAAAACTACAAAAGGCAAATGAGCAAGGAAAGTTTTCTAATGATACATAAGTATCATTAGAAAATAATATGTCAATATTACATGTTATATCCAAATATGTTACTAAATATACATTTTTAAAAATATTCAGAAGTTCAAAACAACAGATTACATAGTTCTCCACAGAATAAAACTGAATAAACTCACTTAATTACCTTAAAAATCAGTTGATTTTATTCGTTTCCTTTTTAGAATCAGAAAATTGTACTATTAAATACGTGAATGACATTTTGAAATGATTGTTTTGCTTTTTCATATGCATATGAAATTATAGAGTGTCTATCTTTCTATATAAAGCCACATAATAGATTTACATCTGCATATTTTTCAAACCCCCTTATTCAAATGTTGAATTGAATGATTTTTCATTAGAGTACTTTAGACAATTTTTTCATTGAAAGGCTGCTGAATTTCTGAGCTATGTAGTTAAATATAACTTAAATGCAATTTTCTTAACCTACTATTAGATCATAAACATCTGCTTGAAAATGGAAATTATTTTTGCATAAATTTTATGCTATTTTTACTATTCTCATATATTAAGCATTTTAATAAGTTCATTATTAATTAAAATTATGTTAATGAACCATAGTATAAATATTTTGTGTCTAAAAATTGTACCCTGTAAATATTATCCTTGGAGTGATATCGTTAATGAAATATTAGAAATCAAAACAAAAAAATCTGCTTACAGCTTTTTAAACAGTCTATGACTCATATTGATACCCAAACTTACTATAGTAGATTGGCATTATCCAATTTGTGCATACAGATTACATTCAGAAGCTAATTAAAGAAAAGTTTTAAAGGAAAAAACAGAATGATGTATGGTCAGTATCTCTAGTTATTATTAGAAATCAGGTATTTTAATTTGCATTCCCTGTCATACTCAAGATTTGACTTTGGTTTTTTTGTTGTTGTTTTGTTTTTCTATTTCAGCACCTTGAACAAACACAAGTGAAATATCATTAAGGAAAAAGTAAATCTCATTTTTATTTGTGTTATCTCAAATATTTTAAGGTGTAAAATCAGAGGAAATTCGTTAAGTGATGTCATTCAGTAATTCTTTTATAATTTTTTGTTGTTGCTGTTGCTCAGCACCAGGAACTGAACTCATGACCTCACACTTGCCAGGCAGGCGCTTAGGCCACTAAATTCCCTGCCCTTGTCTTTTTGACACAGGGCTTCACTATGCCATTCAGGCTGGCCTTGAGCTCACTTTGTAGCCCAGGCTGGTCTCGAACTCACAACGATCCTCCTGTCACAGGCCTCCAAGTGCTGGGATTACAGGTGTGAGCCACCACACCTGGCATATAATTTTTATTAATTTCCAGGTGAATAAATGTGATGAAGTGTGATAGAATGACTTTTTAAAATTTTTTATTTAAACTTTTTTAAAAATTTAAAATGAAAAACAAAAAATATGATACAGAATCTCAAAACAATATAATAGGAGACTAATAATTGTTAATATATTGCATATTATTATCTTCAAAGCAGTTGCTCAGATTACAAGATATAGGCAAGAAAAAAATCCAACAATGAAAGCGCAAATCATTCCTTTTGATGAACTAACAGAGATTAGTAGTAGAATCACTTTTAAGTGAACATGTAACTGCACATTGATCTTTATCCCAATTATAATGTTTCTACTTAAATTTTTTTTTTTTGTACCGGGGATCAAACTCATGACCTCACACTTGCCAAGCAGGCACTTATGCTGCTGAGTTATATCCCCATCTAAACTTTTCTACAAACTTCATGCTTTATACATACCTTATTTTTAAGGTATTAATACTATGGTTCATTAATATATGAATTAATAGTGAATTTATTAAAATATTTAATATACAGGAATAATGAAAATAGCATAAAATTATCTGAAAATCATTTCCCTTTTCAAATAGATGTTCATGATCTTACAGCAACTTAAGGAAATTGCATTTATAATATATTACTATATTTATGAATATAGATGTTCTTCAATACAAATATAAAGGACAAATAAGAGTAAATTTAGCTGTAGTAGACTTAATTTTGTAAAACACTGTAAATTTCTAACAGGTTTATATTAACGTTATTCAGAAAGTACTTGATAGATTGAGTAACCAATATTTACTATTCATTTCCACACAACAGCACTGAAGAGTGATCCTGTGCAACCTTTAAAAGCCTCTTTTTCAGTCTGTTCAATTGATGCATTCCTTACACTTGCCTAAATGGAATTTGTTATATATTCATGCATTTATTCTATATCTGATTCTCTTGACCTAATCTGCAGCAAATATTTATTTCATTTTTGGTTGTTACTTTGCCATCTATGTTGCAACTAAAACTAATCTAGCATTTTTCAAGTGACATGAAACCCAAATACAGAATTTTATTAAAGATAGAAATTTTAGCAATACTGTAATTCTATGTTAAGAAATATTTAAGATTTATTAATATATGTGGTAGCTTTCTCTCATATTTCAGTAGAATACATATTTTCATGATTATACATGTGGTTTTTGTTTTTTTAGTACAGAGAATTGAACTCAGGACCTTGTGCCACTGAGCTATATCTGCGGCTATAAATGTATAAGTTACATTTTAAGAAAAATCTTGCAGGACTATATTTATATAGTGAAATGTAATTGCATAGTAGTAGAATCACTTTTAAGTGAACATGTAACTGCACGTTGATCTTTTCCCAAACATAATGTTTCTAGTTAAATTTTTTTTTAGCTATAGTAGACTTAAATTTGTAAAACACTGTAGATTTCTAATGGATTTATCTTAATGTTATTCAGAGAGTGCTTGATAGATTATGAGTAACCAATTTTTACTATCCATTTCCACACAATGGGTAGACTAGGGTGTAACATTATAATAAATAATACAGTACATTATAGAAATTCAAGAATATCTTTATTCACATGGAAAATTTTTGGTTTTAAAAGCTATTTTGACACATTAGAGTTTCTTCATATGTCTGTCAAGTACTACATGTTACTCATATAATGTTTAAGAATTTCAAATTATGTGATTTATTTTTTCCCATATTTCCTTGCATTTTACAATTCAAAAATCTTGCTAAGAAGTATACTACTTGTAATTCAGAATGTTATACCTGGTTAGGCACACTGTAAGGAAAATCATTTAATGTTGAAAGAAAATGTCAGCAGAAATTTTTGTTTTGCTTTTTATTTTTGAGAGGAAAATTAGCTATTCCTGATGCTAGAATATCCTGCATTTAGCCATGTGGGACTCACCTGGCTTTACAGTTATACTGCAGGGTTCTGACCCCAAATTATTAGACATGCAGTTTAGGGTGTAAAATTATCATAAATAATACAGTACATTATAGAAATCCAAGGATATGTGTATTCACATGGAAAATTTTTGGTTTTAGAAGCTATTTTGACACATTAGAGTTTCTTCATATGTTTATTTTGTAAATATACATAACCAAGTAGATTATCATCCACATAGTAAATAACTATGTGATTACCAGCACTCATGGAACCTAGATATTGTTTCATGTTTATGAGGCAACATGTATAACCTTCAAAGTCTTCCCCCTTTTAATCCAATATGGGACATTTATCATAACACTATCAACAACTTTCAGGGTATTGCTTGTTGCATTGTGACAAAGTCTTGTTCAAGTAGTAGTTAAACTAAAGTCATCTTTGGAATTAGAATCTAATTATCCCACAAAGGTATATGCCTGTATTCTAAAATTCAGTGATCTGGAAACACAAAATGGAATAGTTATCTGTAACCTCTCCCCTGGCAAGCCTGCCCACAATGATAAACTGTGCTTCTTCTGCTACCTGTGTTTTTCCTGAATTTCTTTATCTAGCACCAAAGCTACTGACTTTCCAACCTGCAAATCCACAATATAAAGGGCTCCCATTGTAAACTGGTTTCCCTTAGCTTTTTCCCCTTCCTTCCACTTGTAAATTGGCTTTTCTTAGATTAATTTACAGGATTCCACTGAAAGTAGCAGACATTAATCACAAGGTAACCCGATGAATCCTTTAATTCCTCTGAATGCTACCACCTAAAGCACACTACATAACAGTTCGCCGAAAGTGCCTTGCAAAGCGAAACAGAGGTGGAGGGAAGTAACTTTTCAGAACATTATTCAGCATTTTGCTTTTCCTTACATTGACTCTTGTTATGGATTAAAAACTGGTGGTCAACTTAATACCAGCTGAATTAAATCAGCATGGTATGGAGTGTAGATGGCCCACCTGAGAAAAGTTACCAGCATAAAAAGAGACCTGGAAGGGAAGAGTGGTGGCATTGTGGGTTCTCCTAAGTGCTGCTGTTTTGAGCCATTGGTTCTCCTGGAGGAGCTTGTTGGGCTGGCTCCCCAATATGACTTTGGCCACTGTCATCGGAGGAGGTCGGGACCTTGTCGCTGAGAATGGCTGTGGTACTTTTCAGGGAGCCCTGGTTCTTATCTGAGCGTTGCTTCTCAGCTCCATTGTAGAACCCTCAACCTACTAGCACAGGTCCTTCATCCTGCTGGCATAGACTTTCTAGCTTCCACTGCTGGCCTATGGGCCTTTCCAGTACAGACTTTGGTGTTGTGGACAGATTTCCTACACTTTCTTGCGTTTAACACTGGGTAGCCATCATAAATAATATTATAAATTCTGTTTCCTGATTGTAATCTTTCTCCATGCAACCCCTGACTACAGCAACTCTACAATTACAGACTCATCTTGATTTTTTTTTTTTACATGTGGTTGACGTCTACATCCAGGAGACAGTAAAAGAAACCAAGAAGAAAGAAACATTAATTCCCAAAGAATGATTTTTGAAAGTACTATCAAATCACATATTTAATTTACTAGATTTTAAACGAATAATCCAAAGTGATTTTAAACAAATAATCCTTAGTGGCGAAAGTGAAATTAAAAACCATGAAAGTTCTATTCTGAAAACCATGAAATTTTATTTAAGAATTTTAAAATGACCTAAATAAATGGAAAAGTATCACAGATAAAATGATATGAATATTTAGTTTGTTAAGATGACAATAATTTCCAAATTGTTCTGCAGATTAAATGCAATCTTTCTCAATCTCCCAGACTTCACAGAAATTGACAAATTTCCCATAAAATTCTTATAGAAATTTAAGTGACCTAGAATCAACAAACCAACTTAAAAATCTATACAGTAAATCAGCTCATAAAAATTGAGTTCAAAATGCGTTATGTACATATACCAACCTTTCAAAGGGAATGTAAATATTATATACTAAAGACGTATACTGATAAAAAACTATAAAGTCACATTAAGCGGGATTCTTTTTAGGGAATGATATAAAGACCAACAGAACAATTTATAGAAAGAAACATTTGATTTTATGCACAAAATTCATTCAAAATAATTGATACAATGAAACATAACTGCTAAAATTATAAGAGAAAATACTCAGAGAAAAAGAAAAGAATAAATTGTTTGAATTTGAGTTATATAAGTTCTAATTACATATGACATCAATGTATAAAAGTACAAAAATATGTGAAGAGAAATTTGTCAAATTTAATCGTATTGGTAATGATGTAGAATTTCAAAATCATTCTATGTAGCTGGCAAGAATATGAAACGATTCACCACTTTGGGGAATGCTCTGGTTGATTCTCAAATTGTGAAACACAGAATTGCTACATTAGCTAACAATTTCATTTCAAAGTATAAAATCAAGAGACATAAAACCGTATTTCTACACTGAGCTTTGTACATAGATTATTATAGTAGCAACAACTATAATGATCAAAACTGAAAATAACTCAAAGGTCTACTTATGTCTTGTAATAAATGAGAAGTGGGTTACTCAAGGTATCTAAAATAGACAATATAATGGGCCAGGCCCGGATTTAAGAAGTAGAGGATGGATGGAGGGTGTCTACTACTCTTTACTGGATTCCCTTCTGAAGAAGTGGTAATTGGATTAAAAATTAGATTGCAATGATGCTTACATAATCCTATAACTATAATAAAACATTGAATTTTATAGGTTACTGTGTGACATATGTCATAAGAAACATAGATTAATCTATTAATGCTATAAATGTACAGTATAACTATGAAGCAACAATTATCACTTTTTTACTGTGTTTTCAGAAACCCTAGATTTTTCCAAATATTAAAAATACATTTATCATATACTGAGAGATGTATGAACAGTTAATTCATTGTTCTAAATTGGACAAAATAGTTTCCATGTAACATTGATCAAATCAGCTAATATGCATGTCATTTTTAAAACATTGATATAATAAGTTTTTCTATACACAGTTCTAAATATACAATGATTTATCACATAATTTTGAAAATATTTCCTTAAAAACTTGAAAATAGTTTTTTCCCCCAGAGATTGACTTCCTACCCCTGGCCTCACATATACTAGGCAAGTATTCAACCACTGTGCTAAACTCTCAGCTCTGAAGATATGATTTTTAGAAATTTCAATTTAAATTTGACAAACACTATAGATGTTTATAAATATTTTATGAAATCAACATTTTTTTT
>RJWT010047335.1:0-11308 GCA_004365215.1 Cuniculus paca | reverse complement strand
CACACCCTTTACAATAGCATCCAAAAAAATGAAATACTTAGGAATCAACCTAACAAAGGAAGCAAAAGATCTATTCAATGAAAATTACAGTACTCTGAAAAAAGAAATCGAAGAGGATCTCAGAAAATGGAAAGACATTCCATGCTCATGGATAGGAAGAACAAACATTGTGAAAATGGCCATTCTCCCAAAATTATTAGACAGATTTAATACAATTCCCATCCAAATACCATTAGCATACCTCACAGATCTAGAGAAATCATTCTTAAAATTCATCTGGAACCACAAAAGACCTAGAGTAGCAAAGGCACTTCTGGGCAGCAAGAGCAGGACAGGAGGCATCACAATCCCAGACTTGAAATTATACTACAAAGCTACTGTAATCAAATCAGCATGGTACTGGATTCAAAACAGACCTGAGGATCAATGGAATAGATTAGAAGATACAACCCCAAGTACAAACACACTCAGCCACCTTATCTTTGACAAAGGGGCCAAACATGTTCACTGGAAGAAAGATAGCCTCTTTAATAAATGGTGCTGGAAAAACTGGCTTTCCATATGCCGAAAACTAAAACTAGACCCAAGCCTATCACCATGCATTAAACTAAATGGATCAAAGATCTAAATATTATAACAGAAGCACTAAATCTGCTGAAAACAAGGTGGATAGAAAATCTTGAAGACATAGGGGTAGGTGAAGAATTCATGAACAAAAGTCAAACTGCATGGGAAACACTTCCCTGAATCAACATCTGGAATCTTGTCTTGTTAATAAGTTTTTGCATGTCAAAAGAAATCTCCAACAGAATGAAAATAAAAACCACAAATTGGGAAAAAATTTTAGTCAACTGCCTTTCAGACAAAGGTCTTCTATCTAGAACATATAAAGAATTAAAAAATATCAGGCCCTCGAAATTCAAAGACGCAATCCAAAAATGGATATCTGAGATGAAAACACACTTCGCAGCTGAAGAAATATGAATGGCAAATAAATACATGAAGAAATGTTCAGGATCATTGGTCATTAGAGAAATGCAAATTAAAACAACTCTGAGATTTCATCTCACTCCAGAAAGAATGGCCAAGATCAAGAAAACCACCAACAATAAATGCTGGAGATTCTGTGGGGAAAAAGGAACCCCTTCTCCACTGTTGGTGGGAGAGTAGACTGGTGCAATCACTGTGGAAATCAGTCTGGAGGTTTCTCAAAAAGCTAGGATTGGAAGTCCCATTTGACCCAGCTATTCCGCTTCTGGGCATATTCCCAGAAGAAGTGAAATCATCTTACCACAGTGATATATGTGCACCCATGTTTACAGCAGCACAATTTGCAATAGCCAAATCTTGGAAACAACCCAAATGCCCATCAATTGAGGATTGGATAAAGAAGATTTGGTACTTTTATACAATGGAGTATTATTCAGCTATAAAGAATGATCACATTGAGGCTTCTATAGGTAAATGGATGCGACTTGAGATCATACAAATAAGTGAAATAAACCAAACTCACATGTATAAACACTGCATCATCTCCCTAGTGTAAGAAACTGAAAGACTCAATAAGATACAAAATTCCCAATAAATATGTAAAAAAGGTTCTGAAGTCCAATGGTGCTTTTATTCTTTGATTTGATTGGTTTAAGTCCCTTTCCACTATTTGATTGCAATATGTGAGAAGATAGGAACAGCTCTTTTGAAAAATGGGACATTACGGTAGCCATTGCTGGTTTCTTGTTGTCCGACTTGAAGGCCTGTAATGCTCTTTTGTTTTATCTGGTTTTGTATTACTCAATTTTGCTTGAATTTATTGTCTGTAAATGTATGAACAACCATTTTGAAGAAAGCAAGAGACACTAGGGTAACCATTGTTAATCTCCTGTTGTTATGTTTTGAAAACCTGTATTGCTTGCAGTATTCTGTTCTGAAATGCTATACTGTGTTTGACTCTATTCTGTTTTGTTTTGCTTTGTTTTATTTTGTTTCATTTTGTTCTATTCTAAAAAAGAAAAAAAGAAAGAAAGAAAGAAAGAAAGAAAGAAAGAAAGAAAGAAAGAAAGAAAGAAAGAAAGAAAGAAAGACAAGCTCTGAGATTTCATCTCACTCCAGAAAGAATGGCCAGGATCAAGGAAACCACCAACTGCAAATGCTGGAGAGGCTGTGGGGAAAAAGGAACCCTTCTCCACTGTTGGTGGAGTATACACTGGTGAAACCACTGTGGAAATCAGTCTGGAGGTTCCTCAAAAAGCTATGATTGGAAGTGCCATTTGACCCAGCTATTCCACTTCTGGGCATATTCCCAGAAGAAGTGAAATCATCATACCACAGTGATATATGTGCACCCATGTTTATAAAAGCACAATTTGTAATAGCCAAATCTTGGAAACAACCCAAATGCCCATCAATTGAGGATTGGATAAAAAGATGTGGTACTTTTATACAATGGGGTACTATTCAGCTATAAAGAAGGATCACATTGAGGCTTTTATAGGTAAATGGATGCAACTTGGGACCTTACTCCTAAGTGAAATAAATTCAACTCACATGTATAAACACTGCATCATCTCCCTAGTATAAGAAACTGAAAGACTCAATAAGATACAAAATCCCCGATAAATATGAAGAAAAGGTTCTGAAGTCCAATAATGCTTTTATTCTTTCATTTGATTGGTTTAAGTCTGTTTTCTACTATTTGATTGCAATATGTGAAAAGATATGAACAGCTTTTTTGAAGAAAACAAAGGACATTAAGGTGGCCATTATTGATTTCTTATTGTCTGATTTGAAGGCCTGTAATGCTTTCACTCTTCTGTTTTATCTGGTTTTATATTATTTTGTTTGAGTTTATTTTGTGTGAATGTATGAACAATCATTTCGAAGAAAACGAGAGACATTACGGTAGCCATTGTTAATCTCCTGTTGTTATGTTTTGAAGACCTGTATTGCTTACAGTGTTCTGTTCTGAAATGCTGTGTTGTGTTTGACTCTGTTCTGTTTTGTTTTGTTTTGTTTTGTTCTCTTTAAAATAAATAAATAAAGTAAATATCAACCACTACCAGTTCACTGTATCATGGTACCACTCTGGAATACATCCTTAAAATTAAGGATTGTGTCTTCCTCAATTCTATAGGCTCATTTCTTGGCACAATGTCCAGGACATAGTAGGTATTCAGTCAATGTTTGCTGATTAAATGGTTGAATAATAAGAGTGAGTTAGACTTCCTATGAAAACAAACCAAAGTTCCCTCTGTATATTTGTTCGAT
The DNA here is from genome assembly GCA_004365215.1 of Cuniculus paca. Lineage (NCBI taxonomy): Eukaryota > Metazoa > Chordata > Mammalia > Rodentia > Cuniculidae > Cuniculus > Cuniculus paca. The sequence goes on along the minus strand of RJWT010047335.1, from coordinate 8,044 downwards.
GGCGTTTACTTCTTCACCAAAGTTCAGGACCATTAGGTCAAAAACTTACGCACAACTAATTCAAATTCGTGCACATTCAAATTTTTAAAAACACACCTCAAATAAGAATATTTTCAACCATTTAGAGCTTGCCTGCTTTTTTTACTCCAGAAATATCTGTTATCATTGGATAAAACAAAGTCTTGCGACATACAAGCTCCCAAGTCTGGTGGCCTTGCTACGCTCTCCAGCTCAGATTTTCCTTCATCATCCTACTGTGTGACATCACTTAGCTACTTAACATCTCTCTCAGATTTCCCCTTTTTAGGAAGATTTCCTCGAGTTTTCCTCCTTTTTTGAGGTGACCCCACAGCATTCTTTCCAGCACCTCTCATGGGTGCAAGAACTTTCCAGTTTGACCTTGACGCCTGCCTACAAATCTGTAGAAGGACCGCCCAAGGAACGTACACTGTGTGCTGCTGCCATCTGGTGGTCATATCTTTCTAGTCTCAGTTTGGAAATCCACTGCAATACGGTAATGGTGCGAGAGGAAACACGATGTCTTTAAACTGCTTTCTCAAGCCTGTTTATTTCTCTTTCTTCTTCTTTAGTAAATTGGGACCTTGTCAATAATTGATAAAATTCTTCAGCCCAGAAATCTAAGAGGTTAATTAGAGGTCATTTCGTTAACTCTTACATATAGGAGGAAACTTGATTTCAGACTTTCTACCATCAAAATCAATTCCTAGAAGTGACATTTTTGAAGTTGATTAACACCCATGAGTTTTAATTACATGATTTACACTAAGAAAGTCATCATAAATAGCTTTAAGGATTTACCTACTGTTTTTTTTTCAGGTACCAGGGATTGAACCCAGGCCCTGGCACTGAGTTACATCCCTAGCCTTTTTAAGACAGGTTCTTACTAAGTTGCCCAGGCTAGACTTGAACTTGCAATCTTTCTGCACCAGCCTCCCAAAGTGCTGGGATTGAAAGCATACACCACCAACCCTACCTTCAGAGCTTTTTCTAACGGAAAAATTAAAAATAATCTAGGTGTCTTAAATAAGCAATTTGCTAAATGTAGTATAGTAATAGTGTACACTGGCAATCATTCAGCAACAGTCTAAATAATTGAAATGCATCTACATAAAATAATGTAAGGAAAAATAATACATGGAAATATTCATATTTGATGAAATAAATTATAAAATTATAAGTTTGGTATGTTTTTATTTTTTCTTAAAATTTTCATATGCTTAGAAAAACACGAAATATTACAGTTATCTGTGCATAGCTGGTTATAGTGGTATTAATTTTTTATCTAAAATTTCTAAATTTCCTATAATAAAAATAATAGTTGCTTAATAAAAAAAGAAATCTGTAAGAAGTGAACTATGGAAAGTTGCAGCATGACGCCAAACTTTCTACAATGACAAAAAAGTTTTATTTCTGTTCTGTCCAATACAGAAATGATTAGCCACCCATGGCTACTGAGCATTTGGTATGCAGCCAGTGTAACTAAAGAACTGAATGTTTTAATAAATTTAATTTACTTGGTCACAGGTAGGTAGGGGCTATGATGTTGGTCACTGCAGGATAGAATGTTTACTGGGCGGGAGAAATCACAGCCCATGAAGACAAATCATGTTCAATCTAATTCGGCTGCTTTGTATGCAAACATGTATGTTTTTCTTGGCAAGTTGCCTCCTAATTTATTCCCATAGCCACAATTTGTGATAAGCACATGATACGAAAACATTTACTCAGTACAATTTCTCTGAGAAATAATTATTTTACAGTGTGAGTCAGAAAGACCCATTTATAAATTATCAAAGAAAGTCTATTAAGAAATTACGTTTTCCTCTTCCATTCTTTTCTGGGATCAGGCAATAGTCCAGAGGTAGAACCAAAACTATTAAAAAGACCAGTCTGGAGTCTGTTAACCTGGTGAGTTGACCAATTTTATCATTTACTTTTCTAGACATGCTATTTACTTAGATGTGCTTAATGCTGGACTTACATAGCTCACATAATTTGTACTTCAAGTTTCATTTCTGTTACTAAAGTGCGTTGAGTTTTGTGAGAAAATTTATATTCCTCTTTCCTAATTTAAAAATTTACTCTTCACATTGATACCAGTATTTGTGAAGTCTTCTTCCCCCAGCTAAAGCTCACCAACTGCCAAGATTGGTCCTTATTTAGAATATATTGCTTTGTTTCTGGCTTCCTGACTGAAAAGACTCATTTTCTGTAGGAAGGAAGTTTATTGGAATTCAGTACCCTGCCTATCTGCTTTCCAAAACAGATACATCTTTTATTTATGCAGCACTGTGCTCACAATTCTACTTATTGATACTAAAAACAATTTCTATCACTAGTCTCCTTCATTGAGTAGGATTATTTTTGATAAATAAATTCTAGAGTGTTTTCCTTCTTATACAGTAATACTGTGACTCACAAATGCTTCTGTTCATGAACAGTTTGGTTCACCAAATTTTGCTTCAAGATATCTGAAATCTGCATCAAGTGATGAAAATGAATGTGGCCATCTTACCCAAAATCATGGAATGAGTTAAGGTGGTGAACTGATGTACCACTGTGTTTACTTACCTAATAAACCAGAGTATTATATTGTGATTAAAAGTTCTGCCATTATAACAGGAATAGCAGTAAATATGTTATTAAGAATCCTAGATTTTTTTTCCAGTAGAAAACTTCTAGGAGAAATCTTTATACTTACAGTTAATAAGAAGATATATGGCTAGAAGTATGACTCATTTGGGCTTCCAAATTCAAAAGAATTCATTTAAAATAAATTACAGTATTTTGTGAAGCTGGGAGAAACAGTTGCTAAAAGAGAAAAAAAATGGACAGTTTACAATCAAGACTACAGGGATAGAAAGCAAGCTAGTGAGCTATGGAGAGGATTTTACTGGCTTGTTGCTATACCAATCCTTTGGGAAAATAATTTGAAAACTTATTTACCCAGTGAATGAAAAAAAATGCTCAAATAGTGATGAGGCAATGTGTATCTTATAAATAAGATTTGGAAATATGAGACACTGAGTAATAGCTAAGATGATTAAAATAATGTTTTCATTATTTCTGTTTGCTTGCTTTGACTGTACAGTCATTATTTTACCCCATCAGAAGCAGACACTGAATCATATTGAAGGTATCTTTGTTTTACAGGAAGCTGGCCTTTGATCCTTGTACTGAAAAAAAAAATACACACATAAAAACAAAGTAGAAATTTGCTTTGTTAGTAAATCAAAAGAATAACCAATATGGAAACTTTTTTTTTTTGAGACACGTTTTCACCATGAAGTTCAGGCTGGCCTTGAACTCACTTTGAAGCCCAGGCTGGCCTCAAACTCACAGCAATCCTCCTGCCTCAGCCTCCTGAGTTCTGGGGTTGCAGGTTTGCACTACTATGCTGGGTCAGAAACTTCTAAAATCCTGAATTAGGTTTCTATTGGTTTTGAGCTAAGACTAGAATAGTGAAGGAGAGAAAACCCAGAAAAGTTGAACACCACTTGAAGATATGAAACACAAAACCTTCTCAGGCTGAGATGACTAGGGTGAGGCTTGTCCTCCCAAATATGGGAGGTTCATGGTTCAATGCTCCATTTTCTAACATTATTAATGCAGTACACCAGGGTTGACCATGTGTCAGCTCAACAATAGCAATGACTTCTGTGTGATAATTAAAATGCAATCTAACTCATATGATTGAATTATTAATCAATCATATTGGCAATGTATCCCAAGGGTATTTCAGAGTGGAACTGATTTAAAACTTAACCATTTAAATTTTGATTTATATCAATAATCAGAAATATTTTGACTAATCATTTTTTATATCAGCTATATATTACCTCTCTCTTCTTTTCCACTTGAAACTGCATATTTGGGGGAAGATTTCCTATTTAATCTGAATTGTTTAGAAACAAAACTTCACAGTAATTTTTTTTTCTGAACATAATTATGTACCTACAGGGAAAAGCTTCACATTTTATGTTGCCTTTGGATAAGTCATACTTTAACAATTGAAATTCATTGTATTTATGACTATAAATACTGCTTTTAAGAACAGACATGAGGGCTGGGGATCTAGCTCAACAGCCTAAGTGCCTACCTCGCAAGCACAAGGTCATGAGTTCAATCCCTAGTGCCGCAAAAAAAAAAAGAGAACAGACATGAGCATAAGCCTCTCCCTTTCTGATTTTCCCAAGAGGTCTTTAGGTATGCTCCAAAAATACGACCAAATCTGGCCTCTAATACTATTTTTGCTTTGAACTTTTTACAAGTTGGAATGAATATTTGCTTTTATTTAATACCTTACTGTGAAAAGTTTGAACTGTGATTTATAAATCTATCAAATTGTTATAGTAGAATGCTTAAGAAAATACTATTTTACAAACACTTGGGTTTCCATTTATATTTGATTTCTAAAATTTAACCTGGTATTTGCCTATACTGGAATGTCTACACAGTATTTTTTAAAAACATACTTAGAATAAACGTGAAATAATGATTACATTTTCTGACTAACCAATTCTCAGACCTTCACCATGGGTAATCTGTAAGTACAGTTCAGTTTGGATTCATGGAAAGAGACCAGCCTGAGAATTAGAACTACATAAATCCATACAGTTTCATTGTGCCTTCCTTTTTGTGTACTTATCCTGTCATTATCAGCAGCTACTTCCTTAGGTACTGGGTTTTCAACAGTAAGTAAGACAGACACGGTCTCAGTTCTTACAGAATTTATAATCTCATACCTACTTCTCCAATACTGGCTATGAATCCATCCTACCAGTTGTTTTAAATTGTTTGTTTTGCTCTAAATTTAAAGTAGGGACATATTTAAGTAGTTTCTGCTCTTACTCAATTGCCTATGTTGACCTTCTGACCTGTCTGAAATGGAGACAAGGTGCGGCAAGGTCTTCACTTCCTAGCTGCCTCCACCAGACCTCTCCTTGCTACCCCTGTCAGTTAAGAACCTGTCTCAATCTGTATCTCAGATCTGTCAGGCTAAAATTAGCTATGGATGGCTAGAATGGTGATGGAGCAACCAAACCCTCATAGTCACCAGGAAGCTTACAGCAGAGAACAGGATGCTCTAACATTCTTCCCTTTCACCGCTCTTTATCTCTTCCCCCCTTGCTTCTCCAGTAGCTGTGGACACTTAACCTTCATACGATGCTTAGAATACTTCTGTGATAAAATTGGGCTTTTGTAGAAATGTCACAATACCGGGGGCAAAGGATCTAATTTAAATTTTATGTTTGAAACTAGATCCCTTTTTATGTATCAATCTAAAATTGTACATTAAAAATTCAAAATTTATGAGCTGCTCTTCTGTGCCAGACAATATTGTAGGATTTAGGACAGCACAGTGAAATAAAATAGGGTAAACTCCTGCCCTCTAGAACTTTACTTCTCACTTGGGGAAGCAAAAACAAAGAAAGAAACAGCACAATGAGAAGTAGTGATGACTGCTATGAAGAATACCTAAAGGTGGAGGAGAGCCTGCTCTGTAGCAATGATCTTGGCCTGAGAAGACTTCTGATGAGGAGGCATGTGAGTAGAAATCTGAAGAAAGTAAGGGAACAAACTCCTATCTGTCCAGAGGGGTCCTTGCAGAAAGACCAGCCAGTGCAAAGTCTCTGGGGAATGAATATTCTTGACTATATATTAGTTTGTTACCGCTGCCATAACAAAATACCATGGGCTGGGTGGTATAAACAACAGAAATTTCTTTCATGTTTCTGGAGGCTCTTGGTGATGCAAGATGAAAGAATGGCCAGTTTGTTTCTTCTGAAGGCTCTGTCCTTGGCATGCGGTTAGCTATATTCTTAGTTTTCTTGCTGTGCATTAGTATCCCTGGTGTCTCTTCTATTTCTAAAGCGCCACCTTCCAACCTTATTTGATCTTAAGTATCTCTTTAAAGGTCCTATCTCCAAATACAGTCACAGGGGTTCTGGGAAGATGGCAGAGTGGTGAGCAGCAACAGCTCAGCCTGTCTGAGATTTGGGGTCCAGACACTGGAAAATAACAACTTGGGAAAGAAAAGAAGAAAGAAAGAAAACAAGAAGTAAGTAGATCCTCAGGACCCCAGAGGGAGCTGAGAGGAAAATCAAAACCTATAGAGAAATTAAAGAAACAGAACACAACTTGAATAAGGGAGGGACAGTTGGCCCTTTTCCCAGGCTCCTAGCTCATGGCTCCGAGAAAGGGAGACCAAATTTAGAGAAACAAAGTGAAGGCAGGGTCCTCCAGAGGATTTTAGGGAGAAATGCAGCAATGGAATGGACTGGTGGATGCTGTGAGCTGCCAACAACTGATGAGTGACTCCAGCCTAGGTGCTCGCTATATTCCCCTGGAAAGTGCTTGGTGCAACACCATTCCTGGGAGAGGTGAATGGTTTGAACCTGGGCCTCAGAGCAGCCACAGGATGGCTAACGTTGAGGACTCGAAATGTTACAGTCCCACAGTGACTGGGTCAGAGTCAGCCATGGGAGACAACTGTGGTCGGGAAGCCATGATCAAGCTAGCAAGAGATGCACTGAGGGGTTTAAGCTAAAGGACACTCCCCCATCCAGAGTGCAGGCTCAGTCTGAATTGCTCTAGATTTGAAAGTTGTGGCATTGGTGACCTTGCCCTGATCCTACTGCCTGCTGGTACCTGCATCCAGCATGGATCCGGGGTCTGACTGTTTTCTTTTTCTACAAACAGAGATACATGTTTTAACTTGGACACTGCCCCAAAGCTGTAGATCCCCAGAGAAACCATGTTTGATATCCCAGAGAAATTTATTTTTTTGGTTGTTTTTGTTATTAGCATGCCTTTACCTTTTTATTGTTTTGTTTTCATTGTCATGAGTATGTGCATTTTTAACCTTTCTTTCTTTCTTTCTTTCTTTCTTTCTTTCTTTCTTTCTTTCTTTTTCTTTCTTTTTTGTTTTCTCTTTATTCCTTTTTTCCTTTCTTCTCCAGTTTATAGGGACTTGGGAAATTTTCCTTTCTTCTTCCTTGTTTCTTATCTTTTACTTCTTTTTCTTTATTTATATTTTCCTCTTCTCCACTTTTAATTTTTCTTCCTTCAATTTTTTCACTCTTATTTTTACTGTATATAATTTTTTCTCCCTCTTTTCCTCTTATTTTCTAATTTCCATCAATTTCTTATACCTTTATCTAATTCTATAAGTATCCTTCTACTCTCGAATAAGATCCTTTGTACCATTTCTCTCTCTTTCTTATATCATAGACTTTAAGGTTTCAAAGTTTTTCTCTTACATTCCCCCAATCTCAAACCTTATATCTTTACTAATGTAACTATAAAAACGTGCAAATTTTAGGATTGCTTTCTCTAGTTCTGTGAGGAATAGCATTGATATTTTGATTGGATTGTCTTAAATCTATATAACAGTTTTGGAAGTATGACCATTTTGACTATATTGCTTCCACCTACCCAAGAACAGGGGATTTTTTTCCATTTTCTGATATTCTCTTTGACCTCCATTTTCAGAGTGTTACAGTTTTCCTCGTAGAGATCTTTCATTTCCTTGATAAGGCTAACCTCTAAGTACAGTGTTACCTTGGTTTATGAACTTAATTTGTCTCATGATTCTGGGATGATGCCTGCATTTGTGTTCATGTGGGGAAGGTGACTGTGGTAGTGTTCATCAATTGATGTGGATTTCATCAATAGAAACAAAATTTTACTGAATGCTTCTCTTTAAGAACTGAATTGTTCACTAACAGAAGCATTCATAAACTGTTATTACTGTGTTTCACTTTTCTTGATGCTATTTTGAAAGGTATTGTTTCTCTAATATGAGTTTGGTGGATAGGAATGCTATCTTGAGTGCTGACTTTGTATCCTGCTACAAGGGGTCTTTTGGAGTGGAGATTTTGAGGTCTTCCATGTAGAGAATCAGGTCACCTGCAAGTAATCATAATTTAACTCCTTTCTTTCCTATCCATATCCCTTGTATTTCTTTCTATTGTCTAACTCTCTGGCTAATGTTTTGAGAACTACATTGAACAATAGTGGT
>RJWT010047334.1:0-11317 GCA_004365215.1 Cuniculus paca | reverse complement strand
ATTTTGACCTTAATTCTACTCTTTTGTACATTTTTACTAAAATTAATTTTCATAAATTTTACAATGGGGGTTTTGGTTTAGAATAATGTTTAAACTTCATATCTTTAGAACATCCTCTTCTTTAAAGCCCTCTTTATTTTTGGTAAGATGTCCAAAATATCAGAGCTCACTTTCAGAGATTTCCTGCTGCTGTTTACCTCCCTCTGCCCCATCTTTTTTTTGGAGAGGGGTGTGGTGGGGTGCATCTTCTTTTGTTTCTATTTACTGTTCCTGTGCTGCTCAACTCATTCTATTCCAAGAAGCTTCGTCTCAGTGTAGGGTTGTGACCTGGGGGGAACTGTGACTTGTTCACTATTTGGAGAGACTATAGGGTCCAGACTATCCTACCTCCTTCTGGTTCTGCTGCAGATGCCTTGAACTTATCTGTGGTTCTAGTCTGCTCTGCCTTCCTGATTTTAGCTGCTGTAATCACACCGCCTTGCCAAGCCTTACAACCAAAATGCTGGTTATTTTGGATTTAGCAGGTATATCAGATGCCCCATTGCTTTTTAATGTGCTCCAACTCCAGAATAAATGCAGATGCTATACAGAGCTTGTAGTTAGCAAAGCTTTGTTCCCACTTATTCATAGTTTGGGGTTTGTGGTGATACTTCATTAACCTGGTTGTATTGTAAGTATTATATACTGTTTCTTTTTTATTTTGCCATTTTAATAAACTATACTGACATTGATATCTTTTGGGGCTCTCATCAATAAATATGTTGATCAAAAGATTTTCACCTCATTTTGAACAAAAATAAACATACAGCAGTGTTAATTTAATGTGTCCCTTACTGAAACAGACATATGGATTTCTTCATAGAAAATGTCTTGCTAAAAACAAGTAAGCAAGCAAACAAGCAAAACCTCTAAAAAACAAACATAGCCCCCTTAAAGCAAGTGACTGTGATGCTGTAGATGTATATTCTGGTATAGGCTTCTTATCTTGTTCTGAATCAGTCACCAACAGTTCATCAATTACCAGCATATACTGATTTGCTGACATGCTTAAGAAAAATTTAAAATCAATTTATGGAACAATTAGTTAATATAAAAGTAGTTCCTGGAGCTGTGAGTGTAGCTTAGTAAGAGAACATTTATCTAGTATGAATTAAAGCCCTAGGTTAGAGCCCCAGCAGTGCAAAAAGGGAAGAGGCAAGGAGAAGAGAGGAAGGAAGGGCAGAGGAGGAGAGTAGAGAAAAAGAGGGGTGAGGGGAGGGGATGAGAAGAGGGGAGAGGAGAGAAGAAAAAGTAATCTTTTAAAGATGTCTCATTATGGGTAGCAGAAAAAGTAAAATACTGTCATGCTTTGTTTTAAAAAAGTATTCAACATTAGGTTTACAACAAACGTGGTTGAGTCAGTCTAATGGCATACATAAAGAAATATGTGTAAATTTCAACAACCAGAACTTTCATTTTGAGTGATGAAATGTTTGGACACAGAAGACAGTTACCATAATGTGTATGCCAGAAAATTCCAAAAATATTTCTGCTTCACAATTTAACTTGGTAAAATAATTTTCTTCTTTCAAAAAAAGTAGGACATTATAAACATCATTCTGAAGCTCACAATTAATTTTAAAGTTGAACTGGTTAACTAAATTTAAATGGCATTTACAATGTCAGAAGTTTTGCATTTCTTAGAATGGATTCCAAAAGTTTTCCTTTGATTCTATTAAGTGGATGAAAAAAAAGTCAAAGTATTACTGAACTGAACCCACTTGCTATTTGAAGTCTTGATGGCAGTAACATTACTGAACTGTGCGGTTACTATTCTGCCAGCTGAGTGACCATGTTAACAGGTATAGCTTTACAGGGTTTTTTTGGTTTGGTTTGTGGGATTTTTTTTTTTTTTTGGTGGTACTGGGCATGGATCCCAGAGCCTCTCATATGCTAAATCAAGTGCTCTATTCTCAGTGCTTTTAACATTTTTATTTTAAGATGGTCTTGCTAATTTGCCCAAGTTGGACCCAAACTTAAAATGGGATTGCAGGCATGTGCCACTACACCCTGCTGGCTTTATGTTTTTATATAGACAAGAAAACCTGGTATTAAGAGGAATGAATTAATTTAGAAGCATTTAGGAGACCTAAATGGAAACTCAAACTTAACACAGTGATTATGAAAATAGACTTTCTGTAGTTCAATCTATTAAAATGTAATGTTTAGATAGTTTTCTTCAACTATCACTTAACTTTGGGAATACATTTCTCCTCCCTCCTCTTTCTCACTTTCCTGGCTTCTTCTTCCTCCTTCTCCCTGCCTCCATCTCTTTTTTCTGAGATGAGGTGTTGCTGGACTGGGCGTGAAGTAAAGATCCTGTAGCCTCAGCCTCCCTGGCAGCTACGATTATAGGCAGGCACCACCAGGACCAGCAACAGGTTCTATTCTAGTTTTACAAAAATTTTTGATTTGTTAGTAGGTGTGTAGTACATAACGTTCACATTCCTTGTGGGGACTTGGTATGTGTACTCAGCACATGAAAATTCCTTTTTGTGTCCTCCTTCTTATGCTTCCCTCTACCCTCCAAACGTCTCTTGATCCCCTTTCTTTATGGGTTTGTGTTTGCAGTGCATAATATTTTCAGGGATGTTATTTCAGTGCTCATGGTAGATAACAAATATTAATTGATGTTTTAAGTGAGTTAGACATACATTGATTTTAAGGGAAAGAAAATCAGTATTTAATTTTTTACTAAAAATAGACTTTCTTCTTTATTTCTTTAAAATGCAAAATACAAGGCTTAGCAAGCAATAAAATAAACAGTTGTAGGTTTTTACCATGTAATCACAGAGAAAAATCACTATAGCAAGTTTTCAGATTTTTCTCTATATGTTCCATGAGAACGTACCTCAGTCTATTTCTCAAACATACTTCATACAGATATAATCTGTAATGTCCCACATTTCCCACTGACTCAGCCAACTACAACTGAACAGTAGGCCAAATGGCTGACTAGAATAGAAGCACCAAATACCCTTCCCACCAGAACACGAGGCCAAAAGGAATCAGGTATTCCTAGCTCCTCATGTCTCTGTATATTTTATAAGTGAGTGTCCCACAGCTGTCCTTGAGTAGGTGTTAAATTGAGCCTTGAAAAGTCAGGAAAAAGAAAAAAAATTACTGCCTGTCTTCTTTTGAACGTAACTGCATGCTAAAGTGAGAATTTTGTTCACTGACTTTCCTTATAACTTTTAGTTGAGACTATGGTAGAAGGTGGAAGTAAAAAATGAAATTTTATGAAAATTTTATGATTTAATATAAATAATAGCTTATTATAAAATAAAAATCCTGAGATAAATGCTAAACATATCATACCTTGAGAGACTGTCTTAGTTACTTTAATATTATGTCTAACTATACACCACACAGAGTGTTGAACATTCCTTTTTGGTACTAGGATTTGAGCCTAGGTCTTGATTATGCTATGCATGTGCTGGACCACTGAGCTGCACCCGAGCTCCTAAACTTTCTTATAAGGGTAATGTGGTATAGGAGCCATAGTAAGGCAATATGTTCAGATTTGCATTTTTCAAACTACTTCAGCCAGTGTGGAGTCAAAAAGACTGAAAGGAATAAAAGTAATGCAATAGTGCTTTTGATATTCTACGTGCTTCAAGGATAACTTTCGCTTATTTGTTTTCTCACTGGACACCATGAAAGTAGCAGCTGTTTTTTTTTTAAAATAGCACCTAAAGAGATATCCCAGCCCTTACAAACCTTCTGCATCTAAACAAGTTCAATATTTGTTAATTTAACAATGAATATATTTGGCTACAGTTTGCAGTTTTGACATTCTGTGTAACTGAAATCATGAGTTGAAAAATGCTACAACTTAAGACTTTTTACGAAACTTCTATATGACTAATCTGAGAAAAGATTGTAGTGCAACTCACAAGGAAAAGGTGATAATATAAGTTGGATAAACTTACTATCTTCCTTCAACAGGTTCAATGTCAAGGGTATTAACTCCACTGTCATGGATTCTTTCAACATCTCTGTCTTTGTTTAATTCCAGTCCCAAGACCCTTTAAAAATTAAAAGAGAGAAAATAAAGATAAAGTTTGACAATATGAAAATAATTTAGAATAAAGAAATTCTTCACTGAGATAGCATAGTGTCAAAATCACAGGTAATGCTTAAATTTTCCAGTACACATTTACAAGTATTTATAGATTTGTAAGGATTGTAAAACTTTTAAAATATTTACAGTTCTATGCATAAGTTCTCACTTGAAGTATTATCCTGAATTTCATTTAAAGTATTTGTTAAGCTTTTAAAAAGATATTTAGAGATGGAAACTTTTCACAAAGTTTAATTCTAATAAATTAAACTGAGTACACCTAGTGGACAAAGATTAAATTGCAGGATTTTTAAAAATTTTCTTTTCCTAAATAGAATTAGAATTGTTTGATCCACATTTAAATAAAGTTATGTGATCTCTTCACCAGAGCTTTGATTCCAACAAGGTGGGAACAAAAGCCATTGCCTCTTCTCTGCCAGGCAGGCGCTATGCCACTTATCTAAATCCCTGGCCCCTTCTCTGCCTTTTCACTTCTGAGCTGAAGTTAAGGCTAAAAAATGGAAGTGTATGGTAGAACGTGGTAACCAGAGCCTAAAGCTTCTGAAAAGACAACCAAAAGAGGCAGTCTAGAGGATTTGGAAGTATTAGGGAAAGCATAGAGATAAAGGAGCTTAGGACACTGATCCCAGAAAAGTGTCTATAAACTTTTGGACTCATTCCTGAATAGAGCATTCATGGATTTAATCCTGAATACCATACAAAAATTTTGAAAAAAACAATTCACCACTACCATTCAGGTCATATAGTCTGAGTGGCTCACACCTGGACAGATCTGAAAAGGCCTTGAAAACTGAACTGAAATTGAATATATATAATATATATATATATATATATATTATATATATATCTCCATCCTAAACCATTTTGTCGAGCACCTGTTAGGACAAAAATACTATCATTCTTCCTAAGACTGAAACAAGACCTAGAGTTGCATGACAGTGTAATCAAACTGTCTAGAATGTAATCTAAAAATTACTCTGCATATGAAAAACACATGAAAATTTATTTGAACTTGCACAGGAAAGGACAAGCAATAGAAGCCAAAGCTGATTTGACAAAACAATTGGTACTACCTGCAAAGCCTTCAAGCCAGCATTAAAAAATGCATAAGTGACCATGAACACACTTGAAATAAATGTTAAAATAGGAACTATCAGCAACGAAACAGAAGACAGAAATAATAACCAATTGGAAATTTCAAAACATTTCAACAAAAAAATTATTTGAATTTAATAGACTCACTGTAGATGGGAGCTGACAGAGGAACTTCAAAGTAGAGTTACTGAATTTACAGAATCTAACAAGGAAGGGGAAAAACAGAGTGGGGGAGGGGGAGAACAGAGCTTCGGAGAGAGGATTAATTAGCAAAAACTAACATTTATGACACTGCAGTTCAAGAAGGAGAGGAAAAAAATTGGTAACAAGAAATAATTGGAAAAATATTGCTGATCAGCAAAGTAAATGGTGAAAAATGAGTGAATCGTATAATATTCCTAAACATACTAAATGGAACGACAAAAAAAAGTAATGTTGCTTTTTTAAAAAATTAGTTCTTTTCACTAAAATTAAAGATAAAGCAATTCACAAGGTCACTCATTTTTCACCATTTACTTTGCTGATCTTAATGGAAGAATTGCAGAACTACTTGTTGTGAACAAGTGATATTACTAGGGGAGAGAGGCAAATTTTGATACATACAAAATTGATTTCTTGCAGTCAATGAAATAAAATTTTCTGAATGTGTGCATGTGCGGTAACTAATAGATGTGTGAGTTGAACAAAAATTCCTGTCATCTCTATAATAACTGGGATTAGGGAGAGGAGATCATTAGCAGGTGCAATGCCAATCAGATTTAAAAACCATATTGGTTTAAAAAAATTAATGTCAAATTAGGTAAAATTACACTCAATATTCTGGAATATATTTACCACCCTAAAAGAGTAACACTATGTATAAATATAATACAACATTTTAGACACAAAATGTTAATACAATTGCTTGTTGAAAACTACTAAGTGATTATTATCTATTAAGGTAATGCATTGTTTTTCTCAGTTGTGATAAGGAGCTAAGAAAATGGCTTCCAATGGTCACCATCTCCTGGTATTCATGACCTGTATTAGTTCTCTCTCCTTAAGTGTAAGCCCAACCTACGGACTCACTTCTGATGAGTAGAATATGACAAAAGTGATGAGATGTCACTTCTGAGATCAGGGGACAAATAGTTTGGCTTCTATCTTGTAATCATTTGCTTTGATGAAAGCCAGCTGTCTTCCTTGCTCAGCCCTATGGAAAAGTCTATGTGGCAAGAAATTGAGGGAGGCATCCAGACAACAGCTAATGTATAAGTAAATCTGTCTACAGTCACTTCAGTGACCTCAAAAGTGGATCTACTCCCAGTCAAGTCTTGAGATGACTACGATCCCATCCAATATCTCGATGGTAGCCTCATAAGGACTAAGCCAGAAAGAGGATTCAGTTAGGAGATACACAGATTATTGCCATTTTGAGCCTGTGAAACTATAAATCTCTAAACTGTTTTACACTACTGAATTTGTGCTATTTTGTTACAGAGACATTGAAAAGAACTGCATTGCTGAATTCCTACTTTGGGGTATTAGAATGAATCATATCCCTCAGTTTGTCCATATGCAAAATGTACTGTTTGCTTTTCTCTCTATCAATTTAAATTTCTTGAAGAGGTCATTAATGTTAGAACTCTCTACTGCCTTTACTGTTATTTTTCATCTTACTAAAATCTTTATTCTCATCATTCCTCTGACATTACTCTTACCAAAGTCATTAGTGATTACTGTGCCATTTACATGCTATGTAAAATTCTAATTCCTACTTAATTCAAATTTATTGACAGTGTGTCATTCACTTAACACTTAGATCTGTTTCTCTGAAGCATTAACAATAATAGTCTTAAGAGAATACATAATACAACTTTAACAGTAATATATTGCATGAAAATAGATAAATCACAGTAAAGGGACAGGCAACTACTGAGAGCAAAGAAGAGGGTTACAGGGCACACTCAGACACATTCGATAGCTCCTTTTGCAAACACTGGCTTCCCTCAGCATCCAGGACACCGCACTTCCCTGGTTTTCCTGCTACCTCTCTGCTCACTGATGACAGTCACCTTGAGGTTCTTTTTCTGCCTAACAACTCTCCCATTGCTGGAGGTCCAATCCAGGGCTTTGCCCACGGCAGGCAAATACACTGCCTCTTACCTCACTCCTTTTGCCTAACTTTAAGAGTTCAAGTTTCTCAAGTTTTTGCCATTGAACTACTTTTCTTACTCTTAGTAATACGCGCGGATGATCTTTTCTCCTCTTCATGAGTTCGTGTATCTTACAGGGGAAAAAAATCTAAATTTCCCCTGAGAGTAGAATTCACATAAGCAACTACGCTCTTTCCTCCACTCGCTAGATGACTATCTTCATAGGTGCCTCAGAATCAGTGCGATCAAAATGAACAGTAAAACTTGGTTGCCCTTTGGAAAGTCTTATCTCAAAATATGTTCCCGCAATTGAACTTCCTACAGAAGGCACTTATCTAGGAATTACAATTGTTTCTTGTTTTGCATCATTGACTTATCCAATCAATTTCTATGACTGTTGTTTCTATTTCTTAGATATTTTTCAAATCTCTTCATTCTTTTTATCCCAACTGCCATCTCTCGGCTTCAGGCTTCATCAACTTTCTCCTGGACAACTGCAAATTACCTACTTTGGCTCCCACACCCGTTCTCAAATTCAATCCATTCTCTAAGGAGAAGGCAAAATCCAGTAATTGTAACCTGATTCTCATCTTCATTCTTTTAACCCAAGTACACTTAGCTTTTACTCATCCAGCTTCTCCCTATTTTAACTTCATCTCTTACCAATGATCCCCGGCCCCAACTCTGCGCTCTAGCAACTGGTCTAGATTTTAATCAACTTGCAAGAGGAAAAGGTAAGATTTCTTTACCTTCGTGTGGACTCTGCTCTCCGGAGGCGAAGAGGGTCCTCCAACCCTGCTTGCCGCGCGGACAAAAAGCCCAGCATCTCGTCTCCTTACACCAGCTTGAGCACTGGACGGTGCCATGACAGTTTTGGTGGCGAGGTGTAACAACAGAGTCTCCTATTGGCCAAGCCTGATTCCAAGTGGCCAATAGAAAGTTCCCTGATTTAGAAGGCTGTAGGACATAGGCGGGCTTGGCCTGGTGGGCGGGGTCAGCGATTGAGTTTCTTCAACAGCAGGGACTCCGGTGCGACGCGCGCTCAACCCAGGGGCCGGCATGGGTTGGCCTCTGGGGTTATTTCGCGCCCTGTGGAGGACGCTGTCAAAGGAGGTGAAGGAGCACGTGGGGACGGACCAGCTCGGAAACAAATACTACTATATCCCGCAGTACACAAACTGGAGAGGTGAGGTGACAGCGAGGGCAGCTGTGGCTGATGAGTGAATGAGGACAGCGAGCGCCTCTTGCCCGCGCCGCGCCACCGCTACGATGTCCCGGAGGGCGGACCCGCGCTCGTCCGCACCCGAGTTGCTCTGGAGCCCGAGCCGCGGCCGTCTGGCCCTGCCGCCTTCCCTGGACCGTTCTAGGGGCGCGAGGGCTGCGCGTGTCCGCGTCCTCGCCCCTCCCGGAGCGCGCGGGCGGCGGCGCGGGACAAGTCCGCACCTCCTTCCCCAGTCGCAGGCCGGGTCGTGGTCTTTAGGCGACGGAGCCGGGGACGCCCTGGAGATCTTTCCCCAGAGGCGCTGGGGAGCGGTGGGCAGGTGGCTTTTCCTGGGCCGGTGCGCTGCGTGCGGCCAGGCTGCGTGGGGCCGTGGGAGAGGCGTCTCCTCAGCGCCTCCGCGTCCCTCTCAGCGCTCACCTTCTTCCCTGGCCGCGTGGCTGCGGCGCTCTGACCTCGCACGTCTCCGCCTCCCAACCCGGATCTGCCAGGAGGAGGTCCGTGCACCCTGAGCACTTCCGATCCTCCTGGGCCCTGAGTTTCCGTCGCCAGGAAACTGCATCCCACAGACCACAAACAGCGGATGACACGTGGCTCTCGCCCTGGTAGTCCCCTGCGGGGTTCGTGCCAGTTAGTGGGACAGGTTGTTGGGGGATTACGAGATGGTTCTGACCTTTGCAATCACCCCAGGTAGCCGCCGCCATAACCTCCTCTCTGTTGTTCCCCCGTGCGATGCAGGTCTCTGGCTTTGGATGCAGAAAGGTGTTGGGGCGAGAATCCCAGTTCTTACACTGAAGAAGCTGAGGGCTAAAGGACAAATTGTCCTCGTCATGTCTCAGCATCTTCCTTGAAAGTTAGTGATATTGTCATACCCATAATCTCGAAAAGCATGGAGATCTTTCCAAAACCGTGTTCCATCCATTTCCTGCGTACAGAGTCCGTACTCTGTGATTTTTCAAATGTGTTTGCTTGGTCTTTTTTGTCACATATTTTAATATCTTCCACTTGTTTCTCTAATGAGCTTTTAAGGTACTGGAGCAGGGAATATGCTGCTTTCTGCTTCCTGTCCCCAGGCAACCACAAATAATGATTTATGACTCTAGTAACAGTTTACATTTCCTGGAATTGTATATAAATGAAAGTATATAGTAACCCTTTGCCCCTCCCCCGGCTTCATTCTACATAGTCATTTTGAGATTCATGCATGTGTTCGAATGGATCAAAGTTTCTTCCTTTTTATTGCTGATAGTCTAGTGCATAGACACAGTATAATTTGTTCTGCAGTCTCCTGATACCTGGATTGTTACCACGTTTTAAGTCAGTTTTACTATATTTTTTGAAAATAAAAATTAAAAATGACTCCTTACTAATAACAAAAATAACGTAACATAACATTTTATGCATATACATTAAATGATCTGACTATAGTCATTTGCAAGGAGATAACAGTATGCGATGGCCAAAATGGCTAAAATTAAAGACCAGTGACCATCCCAACTGTCGGTGAGGATATGGAACTATCAAAACTCTCAGACATTGTTGATGGAATGTAAAATAGTGCCAGTACTTCCTTGGGCTATTAGAAAGAAATGATCAACATCCATGTGCAAGTCTTTATAGGGACTTACTTTCATCTCTAGGTCAGATATGTAGAAGTGAAATGACTGGGTCAACTTGTACGTGCATGTTTCACTTTTTTTTTTTTTTGCATGTTTCACTTTTTAAGAAGCTGCCGAAGTGATGGTACTATTTACATCCCACCCCTTTTTCCTTCCTTCCTGTTTTCTTTTCTTCCTTTCTTTTCCCTTCCTTCCTCCCTCCCTGCTTTCTTCCTTCCAACAGGCTCTCACTAAGTTGCCCAAGCTGACCACACATGGGATCCTCTTGCCTCAACCTCCTATATGAGTGATTTCTAAAATACTTAGAATATATCCGGTAACCCGCTTTACTCATAGTGCTGTAGCCTTTTGCAGACTTGGACCTTCTGTGGAGGTAATTGTGTCAAGTACCAATATAGACAGTTTTGATTTTCTTGGTGTAGGTATTAAATCTTTTATTTAAAGTTTTTTTTTAACATGAAAAAGAAGGTACAGAAGTAGAGATTACATTGTGATGACCAAGGCAGTCAGTATTCAAAAATCAAAACAAAACAAATCTATACAGTAAATGCACCAGCACTGGACAAGGTATTTGAAATTTCATCCAAGCTGCATATACATAAAATGATCTGACTACAGTCATTTGCAGAGTAAATTATTGCCTAGAACACAAAAATGCCAACCATTTTATCTGTAAATTGCCATGTTGCCTTTTCTGAGAGCTTCTCTATAGCATGAAAAGAACTGGCCTGACACTTAAAGACTCTGAAAATAGAACACAGTTCAAAACATATTTATAATGCAATTCTGCATAAACTACACACAGTAAATCTTATTACTTAATAAATTTAAAAACACAAAAGCACCCTGAATAAAAGCTAAAAACTTATGGAAGAAAAATGCTCATCTTTGTATCATTGTGAGAAAACTGAGCCGGGCGTGGTGGCTCACGCCATTAATCCCAGCACTCGGGAGACTGAGACAGGCGGATCGTTGTGAGTTCGAGACCAGCCTGGGCTACAAAGTGAGCTCAAGACCAGCCTGAATGGCATAGTGAGACCCTGTCTCAAAAACAGGGCTGGGGATCTAGCTCAGAGGTCTAAGCGCCTGCCCGGCAAGCACAAGGTCATGAGTTCAATCCCCGGTG
>RJWT010047333.1:0-11301 GCA_004365215.1 Cuniculus paca | reverse complement strand
CCCCATCACCTTGTGCAGGAAAGGTGAGAGCTAACTCTATTGAGTGCCTTTGTTGCCATGGTGAAGAAAATAGCACAATTCCACAGTTAATAAAGAGTATCAGGGTGAGGAAGATATTTCTTCCCAGCTCGCATGATTTTCATTTCATTATAGTGGAACTAAGGAGCATTGACAGGCCTGCTGAAGCAAAATCTTATGTTAGATATAGTTCATAGTGTCATGCTATTCACTGAGGATATAGTACTTTCCTTTGAGAAATTATTTAAAATGCTTGCACTGGAGGAATGTTTTTAAGGGGGCTTCATGCAGTCATTTTTCCTCCAAATAAAAAGGAACTGACATTCTATGGATCTCCATTTTGAAAACTGAAGTCACAGAGAAACATTGTCACGACACTTACTAATTCATGCTTTGAAAAAATGATTTGTGGCTTTTCTAAAGGAAAAATATCTTCATTTAGCTGTCTCATCCAAACTTGGGTGTGAAAAAATATAAAGAACCCTTCATTACAGTTCATGTACAAAGGGTGACGTATTATTAGTAATTTTTGTGGTTCTGAACAGAAAACCTCTCCTTATCCTTTCTCTCTCATCTCTTTCCTTCATTCTTTCTCCCTTCTCTAATTCCCCAACCTCCCTTCTCAGACACACACAGATTCAGAAGAGCTATGTGTGTTAAGAATTCTTTTCTGAAGAGAGATGAGGCAGCAGCTAAGGTCCAGCAGTGCTCTTAAGTCTTTGGTCCATGAATTTTAGTTCTCAAGAGGTGCTGAACTGTAATTGGGCATTGCCGTTCAAAATGCCAAGGGTAAACGTGCTGTGAAACCTCATGTCAATCTTTCACTAAAATCGAAGTAAGTGGAAAGCTTTTGTAACTTTTTTTATACTTCCCCATGTCTAATTTACTATGATGAAATGTACTTTGGTGAACAATTATTTCACTAAAGAAAGACTAGAAAAATAATTTTAAAAAACCTACATTAAGTGGGAATATTTGGAAGTAACAAATGTCTAACTTTTAGCTGTATTGTTAGGATGCCAAATGCTTTATGAATACAGATTGTTAGAACTCCAAGTAAAGCAGAATAAAAGGTTGAAGTGACTTATAGTGAGGTCTGCTGATAGAAAACACAATGGTATGTTATGTAAGGATTCTTCTGTCTAAATATAGTTCAGGTAACAGGAAAAAGTGAGAAAAGAAAGCAGAAAACGTGTAGGAATTTCTTTAGAGGAAATAAATAGTAGACATTCTGACAAGAAATTGTTTTAGAGTAGGCACTACTGAGATGGATGTGTGGGAAAGTGGAAGAAGTAATAATTGTAGAGTGCTCAAGCTGTGTTATGCTGTTTAATTTATAAAATTTCTCTGTGTGATCTTTATTTATATCAACCTGAGTGGGTGGGTGACAATGTGAACATTTTTACAAGGAAATGAGAAATTATTTTCACAAGCTGCACTGTAAAACACTTTAAGTCAGTTCTGTAAGATTCTTATCATCTGCCTTTTGCTGATAAAGGAAGCAAAAGTTTCTAGCATTTTGGAATGGGGGATTTGGGGAAAAAATTGCTGAAAGGGTAAATTCACAAATTTTTTTCTGGTTGATTTTACTTCTTAGAAAACAAAATAGGTATTTTGATAATCTTGAGGTGAAGAAATTTTATTTTTTCAGTTGGATTTTACAGCTATTTGTTCACTTTTCAAATTTCATAATATTTCTATTTAACTATAATCTATTAATGTTATATCTTCATTTTATGTCCAATCAAAAGTTTATTTATTTTCATAAAAAATACAAACCTGAGCATTTAAAAAATTACATCAAACATAGTAAGAAAAAACTATAGTAAGATAAAGAAAAAATGGAACTTATGGGACTGCCTGTTAAGAATATAAAATCTACTTCAAAAACTAAAGCTAGAGGTTCCATTTGGTCCAGATATTCTCCTTGCTGGTATTTCTTGAAAGAATGAAAACCATATGACAGCAATATATGTACACACATATTAATAACAGCAGATTATAACAACAAAATCTTGAAAACAGTTCAAATACCCATCAACAAATGACTGGATAAAGAAGATTTTTGTTTGTTTGTTGGTTGGTTTGTTTTTACAATGGTGTACTACTCTGCCATAAAGAAAGATAAACTTGAGATATTTCTAGGTAAATGGCTGCCCCTTGAGACCATTCTCATAGACCTTGGAGCATAAAACTAATTTTGTCATCAAAGTGCATAAATGCAGATCTCTCAGACCCATGTTTATTCTTTAGAATATTTCTGTTTATGAATTACTAATTATAATTTTATAAGTTTTATTATATTAAACACTGAATAATTAACAAGAAAAAATGTAACAAAAATAAAGTATTGAGGTTTTAATATTTATTGAGTGCTTATAAAAAAGCATCAAAATTTTCAACATAGAATGGTTTTTGGTGTACAAAGTCTAATAAAGAGCATCAGAAATTAATTTCCATAAAAACTACAATGAAAATACCAATATCACTCTACAGTAAAATCTTTACTTCAGTTATCACACCTAAGGCAGTCTGCACACATGACAATGGCACATTCCATACACACACCCCCTTTACACTGACAGCACACGTCTTGCTTTCCTGGCCTCTTTAGTAGGACTTGCTTGACATCTCAGTGATCTTGCGATTTTGTCAGGAGGTTCTTATTATATAATATAGTGTATAGTTAACAGGATCATAAAATATCTATAAAATAAATGATTAAATTATTAATATGTATTGTGCGCTTAGAAAAGACATCAGCATTTTCATATCAGCTGTGTACTTCCTTACAAACCTTAAAAGATAACATCAAAAATAAAAATATATGTGAACTGTGGTGTAAACACAAATAAAAGCCTATCACAGAAATAAGCTTTGCTTCAAAAGTCACACCCAAGGCAGTCTTCACACATGACCACTGCATGATCCACACGTAAGTATTGCTTACACTGATAGTATGTATTTTTCATTTTCCTGTACTTTTTTGTAGAGCACAGTTATCATCTATCTTTTCCTGTTGTAGTAGGTCTTTGTGATGCTCTTCCTGCCTGTTTACCTGTCAGATCACCAGTGTGTTCCTCAATTTTTTCATGCAGTGTTCTGGGCAGAACATTTTGTTATCCTTTTGCTGTAATTGACCCCTTACGCTTTCCAGTCTCAATCCTCTAAGAAAGTTTCTCCATGATATTTTGCACTTATTGTTTTCTTTGTAAACTATCAAACTATGCCACACATGTTAAGGGTCAAGTAAAAGACAACCATTGGCCAATGCTCTGTGTTTCAAGTGACATCATAGCTGCTACATAACTCAACGGCATCCACTCCATGTTCAGTCTTGTTGAAAGTTTCCATTTTAGGCTTCTGCTTTGTTGAGGTTTCCCTATCAATATTTCCATCATGGTGAAATGTTGACACCAGCAATACTAGTTTGCTTTTCTTTGCAATATATGAAGTCAATGTTATATCTTTCTGAAATTCAGAGATTGTACTATGCTATTCTCTGTTTCAAAATTGCAAAATTTCATTTGGAATTTCTGCTTTGTTCAGGTGTACAGTTCCTGTGCTGGACAACTTGTACTCTGTTAGCAAATGTAATATCAATTTGAAACTGGTAAGCCAATTGTCAAATGACACATTCTCATTACTTTGGGAGATGGGAGCAACAATTCTGATAATAACATCATTAGGTTTATTACTATATGATTAAGGACCTGATGGCTGTTCTAGAAAAAAATGTCTAAATCGAAAGAATAAATCTTCACATTTACAAAGGCATAAATTTGAATGCCATACTTTGACCCATCATTTTTCCATAAGTGTTTTATATTCCTTTGATCACAGTGAGAAATCTGAAGTGCATATAGCCGACCTATGAATGCTTTCAGTTCAGCTAGTTGAGGTGTCATAATAAATACATTTTTGAATATGAATATTGGGGCATACAAAACATTTTGCTTGCATTTCAGCTTTTCTGTGTTTCACAGCATCTTGTAGCATTAAATGGCAGTGCTGTCATTCTGTCCAATACTTTTCACCCTTACCAACATCACTATATTTTTGGACCTAGTTCTAATGTTGGATAGTTCCATTTGGTTACGTGGCCATTTCACAATATTTCAAAGAGTCAAATATGTACTCACATTGCTGTTTTCTTTGTTATCTGTATCAAGGAGGTCTGCATTCCCTGTGTCTGTTATCAGTCAATTCTTGCGCCATTTCAATGTCAAAGTAACTTTGGTTCATGTAGCCAACATCAAAGTCGTCATCATCATCATCATCATCATCATCATCTACCCACATCACTCTTCTGTGTTTCATCATAATGGATCATCATCATCCATGCATGAGTAATATGATAATTCACTTTTTTTTTTGTACTGGGCATTGAACTCACAACCTTGTGCTTGCCAGGCAGGCGCTTATGCCACTGAGCTAAATCCCGAGCCCAAGCCTTCTGACCTTCTCCAAACTTGCAAAACTGGATTTTCCTGTGCCTTTGTACTGAACTGGGCTACTTCTATCAGAAAAATCAAAAGAAAAATTTTTTAACAAATCCTGGTGTGATGTGAGTCTATTGGCCCCTCTGTGATATTTAGGAAAGCATATGCAAAACCAGCTAAATGGGACATAAAATTCAGTCCAAATCACATTTGACACTTTTGCACACTCCTTGCCATTTGTCATACCAAGTGGGTAAACAAATAGATTGCTTCCTATATCCCTCGGGGAAAGCCCTGAGAGGCACACAGGTGATTACTATAACACTAAAATACAAATTCACAATAGAAAAGTAAGGAATGGGTCTGCTGGACCAAGGCTTATGCCTCAAGGTTAAGTAAAATAAATTGGACACACGTTTAATTATCACACCTGTTTTCTGGTATGAAAAATTGAAAGGGTAAATAAGGACAAAATTATAATAGATATTGGGAAATTGGAAAAAAATGTTCAAATGAGAACATGGGAGGGAGTAGGGAGACATGAAGGAAGTGACAAGAATATAAATATAGAAGGGAAAAATGGAAAGAAAGCTTTTGTAAATGAGAGGAATAGAGGTTAAAGGAAGGAGATTGGGGAATAAAGAAGAATCAAGATATATTATGCACAGGTACAAATTCCTTATGATGAATATGATCATTATGTATGTTAAAAATGTACCAATAAAATTAGTTTAAAAAAGAACACAAATTCTAAATTCTGAGTCTGGTCAAAATAATAAATATAAATAATTTAAGGTTCAAAAAATAAAACATAGGGCTGGGAAAACAGCTCAGTAGCACAGTGGCTGCCCGGCAAGTGCAAGGTCCTGAGTTTGATTCCTGGCACCAAAAAACAAAATAAATAAAATAAATAAGTAACATAATATAACACAAACACAGATCAGCCTTGCAGCCAAGGTCCAAGTATTCAGACTCTTGATCAACTTCAAGCTCACTGAGGACAACCACCACTGAATTCTACAACCAAAATCTGCATAAAAATCTGATGATTTTTACAAAATTTATAGAACTAAGAAGTTTATTGATTTTGTTTCATAGGCAGTGTGTTATATAATTAGAAGTAGGAAAATGCTTTCATTTGTTTTTGATGCTGTCAGTTTTTGAGTGAAACAGCACTCCATTCTTATCTTGTGTGAGCATTTTTACAATAATTAATATTTTGATTCATTCTTGTTGGCTATATTACTGCATTTTCTTTTAGCATTTGGCATTGATGATGAGAAGCCTGAAACTGACTTTCTTCCTTTATTTTTTCTAATAAAAAGTTCTTTTTCTAACCAGAAACTTTTAGAATTTTCTGAATTTTTCCATGACTATATATATTTTAAAATTGCATTTTGCTTATTTTCATAGTCTCTCCTTTACCTTGATCAATTTTGGAAGAGTTTTGTGATACTCTCTTCAAACGAATTTAAAATATCAAAAAATTAATAAACATATAAAAAGAGTCTTGCCATCAATAATCATAGAAATGCAATTAATTCAGAATGAGATATTATTAAAAGCTGGAAGAATCATAAAATCTTAGCAATGCCAAGTGTTGACAAGAATGAAGAAATGAGGAACTCTTCACTTTTTATATGGAAGTTCAGGCTGCCTGGTCATTCTGGAGAGCAATATGGGATGGGGCAGGCAAAGTCAGCACACACGCATGTACTTATGGTCCAGCAATTTTACCTCTGGGAATACACCTGCTCCACACATATTTAGAGATGGGGATGGTGATGATGGAGATGGAGATGGAGATAGATGATAGATGGGTAGATAGATAGATAGAGATGGAGAGAGAGAGAAGGGGTGAGAAAGAGACAGAGGCAGAGTCTCAATGACAGACTGAGGATTTTCTTTGCACTATTTGTGCAGGAGGAGAGCAACTAAGGACTAAGGGAACAGATCATTTTATTGTGTCAGATCCACATTCATAGAGATAGATACGAAAAAAATGCACATTAAGCAGTACAGTATGGTTGCCACAGGTGTGGGGTAAAAGGATTTAAGAGGGAGTATAAAAGACTTCATTAGAACAGAAAAACAAACTTTCTTTCAGTGCTTGCCTAGTCCTCCTCTCTCTCCTTTTTTCTGATTGATGGGTCACCCCTGTCTCTCTCTCTCTCTCTCTTTCTCCTTCTCTCTTTTGTCCTTCTGTCATTCAGTTTCAGGTCACTGATTTTGACTGTCTTTATCATTATTTTCATTGTTAGTTGGATTTATTCTCCTACTTTTTCTAACTTCTTGAAAAGAAAGCTCAGTTTATATCTTTTTGTTTCATCATGTGGGTTTAAAAGCCCACATCCCCCTACTCTCTCCAAATTTCTTATATTAAATATATTATATATAAATATACAATTTTATTTTCCATTGTTTATAATTCTAACTTATGATAAAATATTTTATGTATTATGCTTTGAAGATAGACAAAATGATAAGCAATAATAAATTTTTATGCAAAAGAATCTCTAATAGCAGAAAATACACAAATAAAAAGTGACTTATTAAGAATTCACCAGAACATCAAGAATTCTCAGATGACATTGGTAATGAATAAAGACACTGAAAATACAAGAAAAAAATTAGTAGATAAGAATCCAAAAGTTCCATTCTTCTTATGAGATCCCAAGCAAAATAAAATATATCATTCCTGAACTTCAGGCATAACTTGTAGGAGTATGATACTATGGTAGCTAATCTGCAGAGAAATCTGGAAATCATTTTTGAAACTGTGTTTGAGCATACTTAATGACCTAATATAGTCATCAGTCCCCAAAGTAACATCCAATTCCTTCTTCTTAATATTTAGATTCTTGTATAATCTTTTCCACATTGTAGCTGATAAGATGAACAACTTCCCAAGTATGCTTGAGGCTTACCCAAGTTTAAAATTTAAAAGATACATTCTAAAACTCAGTCAATCGTAAGCCCCAGACAAATGAATAAGACAGTTAGTTATACTGATATCATGGTTGGTGCATATTACCAATGGAATATAGCAGAAATGGTCACACACTACTTGAGAGCAGAGCAGAAAAGATAGTGGCTTCCATCTTTGGGACTTTCACTCTCTCAGGTCATTGCTCCAAAAGAACTCAGCAGCCATTAACAGCATTCAGATGGAGAGGAATAAGTGCCAAAGAATTGAAATCTCTGGACAACAGCCCTATGGGTTAACTCATAAATGGAAACATCCTTACCCTAAGAATAAGGTAACTGTGGCTGCAGGTCTAGGGGTATAGTCTAGTGGTAGAGTGCTCTAGCTTCAATACCTAGTACCATAAAACCAGAGAATAACATTGTTAGAAAGCTAGTAATTGGTGTACAAGCTTACACAAACTCTAAACCAAAGCCAACTAATTAATTTCTATAAAATTTCAGATAAATTTCTAGAAACCTGTGGGGGAATCTCCAGGTGGAAGAAATAAATGTAAAAGAAAAGGACTTTGGAGCAGTAGTTCCAAGGCTTCTGGAATGCATGGTTAAAGATGAGAGCAGATTTGCAGAGGCAAAAAACAATCAGAATCAACAAGTTATTCTCAAAGATGTTTACTCTCACTATTGTGTTCTCTCAGCCCTGATAAGATTGCTTAACTACTGAGCAGTTTACCCTCAGTGTCACTTGGACAATGCATTACTTTATGTTCTGACTGTCCCAAGCATCACTCGAGCAGGTGTCACATCAATCAGTCAATTCTTGTATTGAAAAAATTTGATAAAATTGTCATTTTTATATTTCCTGTTATTTTCTAAAAATTAATAAAAAATACACAATTTTTGGTTATCATTTTTTAAAAAAATTTTTGTTATCTTGTACTAAATAATTAGAGTGGTGAATGGCTAACCTAGGTCAACATGTGTCATGAAGCAAACCATGCAACTCCTTCATCGTTCCCTGACCAAAACTCCTATGCAAATACCACAGATGTTTTCCTTCTACATTTTTTGTCCTCATATCCTCAATTTGCATATAAATAGACATGGGGGTTCCAGTTTGGGTATGCTTTTCAGGCTTTCTCATGCTGAGGAGTCTTGGTGAAGTAGCCCCTCTAAGCCACTCAATGGTCTGACTGAATCTTAACTTCAAGTAATATTTCATCCTCTGTACCATCATTGTCTCCCATGTGAGACATTTTTGAAATTTACCACGTGAGTGCAAACAGAACAGTGAGAAAGAAACTGTTAGGTATGAAATTGCAAAGCAACTTGCAGTTATAAATCAGCATAGAAGACTGACTTCCCAGAGTCTGAAAAGGAAAAGGACATGCAATTACTGAGTCTTGTCTTGTCTTGTCTTGTCTTTTCTCTTTTCTTTTCTTTTCTTTTCTTTTCTTTTCTTTTCTTTTCTTTTCTTCTCTTTTCTCTTTTCTTTTCTTTTCTTTCTCTTTTCTTTTCTTTTCTTTTTTCTTCTCTTCTCTTCTTTCTTTCTTTCTTTATCTTTTTTTTTGAGACAAGATCTCACTACAGAGTCCAGGCTGGTCTTGAACCTACTATGTAGCCTAGATTGACCTCAAACTTGTGGCAATCCTATGTCTCAGCCTCCCAAGTGCTGGGATTACAGACATGAGCCACCATGCCAAGCCATAATAAATTCTCTTAACATTGTACTCAGTGTACTCTGTTCCTTTATGCCTCATTTTATTTAATTAATTAACTTTTTTATTTTTTGAGATAAGGATCTAACTATGTAGTTTAGTCTGCCCTTGAACTCATTATGTAGCCAGGATGGTCTTGAACTCACAGTAACCCTCTTGCCTCAGCCTCCTTGGTGCTGGGATTACAGGTATGCACTACTATGCCTGGCCTCAATTCTTCATCTTAATCCTGGTAAGGAGGATATAGACAGCCATGGAATAGCCTGCCAACTCTATGATGAGGTCTAAGGATAAGTTTTCTCACCTCAGAGGTGTTTTAGCTATCCAATTGCTAAATGAGAAGGGTGCTGTGTTTTTCTTTTTACTCTTTTTCTTTCATTTCAGGTATTAAAAAAAAAGTAAGCAACACAGTCTCGGGGACCAACTAAAAATAAAAAAATAAAAATTTTATGTCTAGGGAAACAAAGATAACGAAAATGAATTCTTCCTATTTCCCCAGAAAATCTGCTGGACATAAATACCATTTCCTAAATTTATAAGAACCCATTGTTATGAATCTTAGCTGATTGATAAATTTACTTTTGGCTTCAAATTTTTGTTTATTGATATGATTAAAACATTTCTTGTATGCTGTGAATTCTTAGACTATAATTATAGGATAATTTGCTCTTTGCTGCTTCAGTACAGTTAAGGTTACTTATTCAAGGCTACTTGGAAATTCGTTGGCAGTCAGATTTAAAATGCAACAACTGAGAGCAAAGAAACACAAGGAGGAGAAAAGTGATGCTTTGAAACCAAGGGACAGCTTCCAGGTTTGTTATGGAAAGATTATAGTAAGTCAAATAAAGAAGAATACATTAATAAAAGCTGTATCAAGATATATTTTTGATATGAGAGGATTTTGTATGAACAAATTCTTGTCCCACTGAAAAGCAAAAGAGGAGAAATAGCAGCAAAACTCAAAAGATTTAAGTACATTGAGAAAAAAGTTTGTAGAGGATACAGTTTATAAAAAGAAATGTGTATGCTTAGTTTTGCTTCTATTAACCTGGTTGAGCCCCAAAAGTTCTTTTTGAAAGCTCCTTATTGATCAAAGAACATTAGGGGGCTATGGTTCTGACTTTCATCAGTCAACTCTCGTCTCTGGTTTAACCAATGCTTTCAGACAAAGGCTGTAGCTCACTGAACATAAAATTTTCTACATGATAGACAAAGATACTTAGACTGATCAATGACAAGAAACAGGACAAAGCTGTGTCTGTGGACACTTCTGACCTGATTTATGACTATCATTATTGCTGACTTCATAGTATATTAAATATATTTATGTTTCTGAAATGTAAAGTCTTCAAAGTTACAGAAGCAGAATGCATGTCATTATATTGGTGACTTCTTGGCTAAAATTATTTATGATAATAAGCCTTTAGGCTCAAATATATGTTCAAGTATGCCTATTGTGCTGATGGAATTTAATGAAGTAAACCTGGGCTTCTTGATTTGACAGAATCTTGACTCTGAATAATCTTTCATCCTCTGTGCCACCACAGTCATACACAGTGCCAGAAATTGTGAAATTAAACAAAAAAGCTTAATGTTCTAAATTACTACTTTTGAATAAGTTGTTGCAAAGCAGTAATATACACAAAGATCAATTTTTGGTTGTATATAATGGGAACACTCTTACATATGTGCCTTGTTCAACATGTTTTCTGAAGCACTATTTGTGGTACAAATGGAACTGACATATGAAATTTTGTTCATCATAAAAAACAAAATAAATATAGCAATTGCAAATAATGTAATGCTATGAAAATCTTGATAGAATGAACTAGATTGGATAAACAGATTTTCAAAAGCAGTAAGCTGTGAAAAAGTTGCATTATTCATCTTTGTTCATAACATAATACTTAATGAGATGTAAAAAGACTTAGAGAAAACTAACATTCATTTACATTTTAAAAGCAGTATATTATTCATGTTACTAGTAGTAATAAATAAAAATATGACTATGGGAAAGGAAGCAAAAAGCAAATATATTAAGCTAGCATCAATAAAATACATCTTTTCAAAGACTTCAGAAAATACATTTCTATGAACTGAAGAATATGTAAATTCTATCCAATTAAAGCTCAAAATTATACTTATAGTATAATACAAACATAGTGTGTGAAAATACATGTCAGTACTAAGATTTCATT
>RJWT010047332.1:0-11318 GCA_004365215.1 Cuniculus paca | reverse complement strand
GTATAGTGGATCAGGAGACGGTATCTGTCACTATGCTCTATACAAGAAACACATTTAGTAGAAAGAAAATTCATAGACTGAAAGTCAAAGGAGAGAGAACAATGCTGTATGTGACAGGGAGCCAGAAAAAGAATAGGGGTAGCCTGCCCATTAATTGCAGAATGGATAAGAAAGACAGTATTTTATGTGGTAGAAGCCTACTCAGCTATAAAGGAAGATAACCTCAAGGCTCTTGTAGGTGGATAGAGGCAACTGGTAATAGTGCTCATGTATGTAATGGTTCAGAGTCACAAGGGTGAATTTTGTGTTGTCTCCATAGCATAACAAAATAAAGGTGTTAGTGGGATCCAAAATGCACAATACATATTGGGAAAGTCAAAGGGGAGGAATTATCTAAAAAGGGAAGGAAATGACCGCTATTAATCTATTATCATGATTTGAAACTCATATTGTATTCATTGTTCTGATTAGTTTCATTTTATTCTGATTTGTTTGATTTTATTATACTTGATGCCTTGGACATTTTAAAAATAACAAAATATATAATTGCAGCCATCGAGGATGTCCATTATCTTGTTTAGAAACCCTGTATGGCTTTCATTGTTTGTTTTGATTGATTTTACTCTATTCTGTGTTTGATTGTAGTATTTCTGAAGGTGTAGGCAACTATTCTGAAGATAACAAACATTATGGTAGCCAATGCTGTTTTGCTAGGATCTTGAACTTCTGTATTGCTTACATTGTTCTGCTTTGTTTGTTATGTTTCGTTTTGTTTTTACTCTTTTATTTTGTTGTATTTTGTTTGATTTTACTCATCCCTGATGGTATGAGCAGGTATATTGCAGATAACAAGAGCATTACGGTAGCCATTATCAATTGCTTTTTACCCTGTTTAGAAGTCATGTACCATGTGCATTGCTTTGTTTTGATTGACTTTACTCTGTTTTATTTTGTTTGGTTGTATTCTTTTGAAAAGAAAAAGAAAAAAGAAAATAATAGCAACCATAAAAAAATAAAAAAATAAAGAGGTAAGATTATATGTTTTACACCACAACAGTGTTGCAAAATAAAATTATATTACTAAGCAGTGCTGTTTTTCCCTGAGAATAATTCTGGACATGAAAATGCTCTGAAAGTTAAAACATAAAAGAGATGGTCTGTGTGAGTATTTGGTCATATGACCTTGGTGAAGTCATTTTCCACTTTTTACTTCATCTTCTTTGTCAGTAAAATGACACATTTAACTCTGATCTTTGGCAGACTTATTTAAAATGCTTTATTATTCTCATTTAAAGAAAATTTACCTAAATGTTTGATTTTCATAGTTACTGAGATAAAGTATGTAAGTATATGGAAGGTTGGAAAATAGAGAGCAAGACTGTAACAGATTTTGTTCATTTTTCAAAATCACAGTTTGCCATTCAAAATATTTTCAGTATCATCTGAGTATAAATTAGTGTTTTGAAATATGAAAACATTTTTCACATATAAACTTTCATTTTTCTTAATGGATTCATTCTTAAACATGCCAACTTTCTGCTAAATAGAACATTAATACTAAAAACAGCATAAATACAGAAAAAAATTGAACATAAAATATATTATATTATCCTGGTCTCAGATTTTCCATACATTTAATGTAGTTGCACAGGCTTAGACCAAAAGATGTTGAAAAAATAAAAACTTACTTTAAATTATTGATAAATGCATGCACAAAGTTGATACATTATATTTGAAGCAGCCCTAACATTTTTTATGATTTTGCTTTATACAGCAATTCTACAAAAATGCTTGTATTCACTGTCATTTCCACAGTAAATGTGTAAATAGTTGAAAAGTATTTATGAGAAAATATTTAAATGAAAAATGAATACCGTGCCCAAATACGATAGATTATGGGCAGTATTTTGCCTTTAGCATGTAGGTATTTAGAGAAATTTTTAAACAATGTACTTATTCCAATTTTGTAGAAGGTCTCTAGAGCCAGCGTAATATGAAACTCCTGAAAAGTGGCACGAAGTTGCATGAACTATGCTAGATATGAAAATCCTGGTTTTGATTCGGAGAAGGGGTGAAAGTAATGTATCCATGGACGATGGTGAATGGGGGGCAAGAAGTGGGAAGTGTTATACTATCTGCCTCACTCCAGTGCTGTGCTAAGTAGAGTTGCCCCACTGGGTCAGGCAAAGTTAGAATTCACAAAATTCCTAAACCCAGAAAACAAGATAATGTCACCTTTATGTTAATTAGAGAGT
Source organism: Cuniculus paca (assembly GCA_004365215.1). NCBI lineage: Eukaryota > Metazoa > Chordata > Mammalia > Rodentia > Cuniculidae > Cuniculus > Cuniculus paca. The sequence continues at coordinate 9,063 of RJWT010047332.1, read as the reverse complement.
CCTTTGGAGATCTTTAAAATATTGGCTGGTTTAACATGACTATTGTTCTATACCTTGCCTAACAGAAACATACACTTTGCCAAAATAATAGCTCTTTGTTATACTCCAGAAAGTAATATTAGTTGTATGACTTTTTCATGCTTTATAGTTATTGTTTATTTTCTCACATATTCAAGAAATTTATAAAAATACTAAAAAGTAGTAACAGTACAGTCCTCTCTTAGGAGTCATATTGTGAGTGAATGAACATTGGGTCCATTCTTTGTTAGCTGATGAACTTCAGATCGTAGCACTTTTACCGCTTAAATTTTTTTTATGTTTCATTTATTCATATAGATTTAAAGCATTTCAAAGATTATCTGGTCAAAAAACATTTTAGTTATATTTTACTATTATTCAAAAACATATACAGAAAAATCTCTTTGTAAGAAGAATTGTAATAGCTTAGGGGATTTCAGTGTTACTGGTTCTGCGGAGCACTAACCCTAACTACTTTCTAACTTTGTAGCAGCATTTTCAAAATACTTTAGTAAATTTTGAGAAGAACCGAGTCAGGGTTCTATTTCCTGTGGATGCAGACATGAATTCAGATAAAGGACATTGCTTTATATGTGACTAATGATATGTTTTATGTGCATATAACAAGTTTGTCAATATGTGAAGCCCATAGCAAATTCAGCAACAAGATTTTATTAGAGACGAGTCATTATATGGATGTAACTACTTTTGCCTTAAATAGGTTAAAGTGTCATATAGTGTTGACTGACTAGGGATAATTGCATCCTTATCTTTAATTTTAAGTTTCTAATCTTACTTGCTATAAAATGATGCCTAGCAATAGAGAAGGTAGATGAGGGATGCACTCAGTTTATGACAAAGAGGGCTTAAGTTAGAAATGGAATGATTGAACAGAGCGTTCAGTTACACTAAATGTGAGGGAAGACAATTTGGATGTGGGAAAATTTCTGGAAAGAAAGAACTTGATACAATAAAAGATGTACTGGTCAGAGAGGGTGGTGAGTATACCATTTTAACATAAAAATATTTTATTTAAAAAACGGTTAGGGTAATAATTCTAGAAAGATGTGGAGTAAGAAGCACCAAAAAGCTGGCTCTATACCTAGGCAAAAATTACACTAATTGACAAGTATTTATCTGTAACTTTAGAATATATTGAAAGTTTATAAATTTTGTGGAAAGGATGGGACATAAATTCCTAGTTAATTTCAACTGATTTGAGCAGTTTACTAAGCAGCCATTAGCAGCTACTTGTCCCAGAACCCCAGCCTCGTGGCAGCCTGCTTGGCGTCTGATTCTGGAGCATTCACGCAGCCTGTGGGAACCAGGGTAGGCAGCTGGAATCAGATCCTGCAGGCCACATCCTGGAGATTTGTGTTGTCCTTGCCGATTTCCACTTCTCACTGTGGAGTTGAAGACACAGAAGCAGGCAGCCATTGTTTCACCCCTTCGACACTACCTAGGAAGCCCTTTCCCTCAAACTAAAGTGACTTCCAGTGTGTTTTAAAAGGCCAGTCCCCCGTTCCACCTGCAGTATTTGACATTCAAATACAAACGACCAAGTGGAAGAACGACATCTGAGAAGGTACTAGGTTTATAACTGAGTGGTTCATAGAGTGGACACAGCCCGCAATATTCAAACCAAACAAACACAAAGGAGGAAAAAGTCAAACAGCAAACCATGGGGAAAGAGGACAATATTATTCTAACGATAGCAAAGTATTAGATTCAAATATCAACAAAAAATTCCTCAAGGAATAATAAACAGTTGAGAAATATGGTCTACTTACAGTATGTGATATTCCTGATAAAGGCCAGATTTGAGACCTGCTAGTAAAAAATGAAAGCGGTCAATCTTCATACTGGAAGGTGTAGGGGAACAAACAAACAAACATGTTACGTGAACAAAACATAAGCATCATTAAAGCAATAGAAAACCTAGACACTAAATAAAAGATATAGAGTTGAAATTGTTATAAATAACACAATACTGAAGGATGCATGGCACATTTGAATAAGCAACAGAATCAGTGAATGTTAGTAGAGCAATTGAAATGTCCTAAATTGGTTGAAACCTTGCCATTCACTTTGACTTTGGGAAAAATGCAAAGGTTGCAACATATCTGATCCAGTGAATATGGTGGGTTAAAGCACATAGTAATTTTTTTTTAATATAAATTGCCATAAAACTTTAGTCACTGGCTAGCCTGAGTAATGGCTTTTGGTAATGATGGAAATTAAAACTAAAGCACAAATTTATAGGAAAAAGCTTTGATTAGAAAGGAAAAGAAAGTAAGAGAAAATGATAAAGGAGTTTAGTTTGAGAAACTGAAAGATCAAGCCCCTCCTTAACATAGTAGAAGATGAAAAATAAAATAGGCTTCCAGTTCGAAAAGCTGCAGGGGCCACACGCTGCTGAAGGATTTGAGGACCCCTCCCCCCATCTCTGCAAAGGAAAGAGGTCTGCTTTAAGGGTCATCTGGGAACCTGGGGACTGGCTGATCATTCCCTGAGACCTGGCTTCATAGGCCTGGAATTTTCATGGCTGTGGTGTGATTCAGTTTCCAAGGAAGGACTGGATCAATTTGCAGTGGTTTCAGTCATGCAAGGCTCTGCTTTTTCTGGAATTGAAGTGATCACAGGTTTAGGACACTAACTGGAGAATGCTTGGGATAACTGACTGTTCCTTTTAATCTCTTAGCTTTGTATCCTCACCCTTCAAGGGGGATAAGATCATGTAAATATAGGGTTGATCAAACATGGTTCCTGCCAGCTCTTGGACAAACACTCCCTAAATGATCAAAATGCCTGCAGACTGAACTGAGAGGAAATTGAACCCAAGATTTAATGATGAAAATGACAAAGTGAAGATCAAGTTTTGTTCTGTTTTTATTTATCTATAGGGCATCTTACTTAGGCTCAAATGAAGAGTCATAGTTTTTTGGATTATGTTAGAAAAGAAAAATAGATCTCACATGAACATAACATTATAACACAAGGTAACAAAAAAAGAGCAAACTAAATCCAAAATTAGTAGATAAAAAAATAATAAAGATAAGAGTAGAAACAAATAGAGAATAGAAAACAGAAAGATCAATGAATGCAAAACTTGGTTCTACAGAAGGATCAATGAAGATAACAAATCGTTAATTAGATTGACTAAATGAAAAAATTGAGAATTATATCAGTAAGATCAAGATTCAAAGTGGGAAAAAGATAATTGCCTATACAGAAACAACAAATTGTAATCTGGTGCTATGAGCCATTGCATATCAATAAACTTGATAACGTAGATAAAATGAAAAATTCCTTAAAAAATCAAACCTACAAAGAAGAAATCATGAAGAAATAAAATATATCTAAATAAGGGCTGGGAATTTAGCTCACGGGCCTAAGCGCCTGCCTGGCAAGTGTGAGGTTGTGAGTTCGATCCCCGGCGCCATAAAAAAAAATATATATATATATAGATAGATAGACCTAAAGTTAATATGAACATTGTATCAGTATCAAAAATATGATAAAAGTTCTGGCCCTGATGATTTGGCTGGTAAATTCTGCCAAACTTTTAAAATGATTTCTTGCCAAACTTTGGCAAAAGATTGAAGGAAGAGATATATTTTAACCCATTCTGTGATACCAGAATTACCCTGACATGAAAACTAAAGATGCTGAAAGGAAAATAACAGGCCAATATCATTTATGAACACTTACACAAAAATCTACAACAAAATATTAACAAAACAATTTCAATAACATATTAAAACATGATAGAACACCAATCAAGTGATTTATTTCTGGAATGCAAGAATGGTTCCATGTCTAAAAACTGGTCCAATGTTATAATAATACTTTTGTAAAAAAACAACAACATACAATCATTTCAACTGATGCACAAACATTTGACCAATATAAACCACTTGGATAGCAAAAAGTACCCAGCAAAGTAGGAATATAAGCAAACCATCTCACCATAATAAAAGCTATATATTAAAAACACAATGATTCACATAATAATGACAAAGAATTTAGACCTTTACTCTGAGGTAATGAAGACAAGAATACATTTTTAACACTCACATTCATCCTAATACTAGAAGTTCTCATAAAAGTAATTAAGCACTAAAAAGAAAGTGAAAAACATCCAAATTGAAATGGTGAAAATAAAATTGCCTCTTCACACAAAAGTTATGATTCCATGTCGAAAACTTTAAGATTCCACAGATTTCAGAACATTCTAGAACTAATAAACACATTCATCCAAAAATGAAACAGACCATACAGAACAATCAATCTTATACACTAACAAAAAACAACCTGAAATGGAAAGTAAAAAGCAATTCCATTCACAATATCATAAGAAAATGCTCAGGAATTGATTAATGTGGTGAAAGACTTATACAATGAAAACTGAAAAAACTTTTCTGAAAGTGATGACGAAAGTATAAAGGCATCTGATCTTCCAGCAATAGAAGACTTAATGTGATTATTTCAAAGTTACCCAAAACAGTGTTCAAAATTCACTAATTTATTTTGCAAAAAAATAAATTGTTTTCTAAAATGTATGTGAAACCTCAAGGAACTCCAAAAAAACCTAAACGTTTTCAAAGAAGAAAACAGAAATTTGAAAGATTCATCTTGACCAATGAAATAGAATAGAGAATCAGAAATGAACTCTCATATATAGTCAAATGATTTTCAACAAAGGTGCCAGAAAACATTTGAGAGAGAGACAGACACAGAGACAGAGAGACAAAGAGAGAGTCTTTTCAACACATGGTAGCAGAAAAATTGAGTGTCCACCTACAAAGAATGAAGTTTCACCAAACAACACATTGATAACTTAATCTAGACTAAGATCTCAGCATAAGACATAAAATTATAAAATTCTTAGAAAAAAATTTAGGGCTACAGTTTCAAGACATTTAAAGGAATGAAAGAAATAAAAGAATCATTTTGCAATAGTCCTTTGGATATTACATGAAAGAAAATGGAGTAAAAAGAAAATAAAAACTATTTTCATGAAAACTAAACATATTTGTGTATTAAGAAGACCATCAATAAAATGAAAAGGTAAGATATGAAATAGGAAATACTTTCATTTCATATATCTGAAAAGAGTTTAATATCCAAAATATAGAGAGAGATTTCTTAAAACATATGGAAAAACATGCCAAGTGATTCAAAATTGGACAGTGTGATTAGACATTAGCTCAAAGATGGTATTTTAATTGCCAATGAACTTATGAAAAATACTAAACATAATTAAATATTAGCGAAATGAAAATCAAAGACAAAAGGATATCACATTTATACCATTAGAATGACCACGACCAAAAACCCTGGACATAAGAATATCTGGCAAGGATGTGGATAAATTGGAATACTTGCCTACTATTGGTGGGAACGTAAGATGATATAATATTATGGAAATCGGTATGCTAGGTCCTCATAAAATTACAAATGGATTTAATATGATCTAGTAATTCCAATTCTGGCCATTTCTTAAAAGAATTGAAATCTAGACTTCAAAGGAATGGTAATAGTCTTATGTACTTTGGAATAATATTAACAATAATCAATAGGTGCAAAGAACCTCAATATTCGTGTAAAGAACGTATGCTATATATGTAATATGGGATACTATTGAACCTCAAAAAAGAGTTTTGTGGCTGAACTGCAATGACAGTCACATAACAAAGTGAATGTACTTAATAGTGCTGTGCTATACACTTGAAATGGTAAATTTATATCAACTGTATTTTACAGTTCAAAAATGGTAGACAAGATATAGATCAGCATACCTAATGCCTGAAAGTGTTCGTTTGCTTTACTAATGAAGTGATAAACCCTAAAATAGGAAAAAATGGTAGACAATTAGTTGAAAAGGTTTCTATTTTAAGACAGCATGTCATTTTCTCTAAAAACAAAACCAAACAATTTTGTCCAAATAATGGGAAAAATGGGCAACATAGGTTGAAAATACCGCTGAACCATAAGGTAATAACTGAGTTTAATGGGAACACACACATACACACACACACACACACACACACAGGCAAAATATCTCAAGCTTCTCAACTGATAAGTTTTCTAATTGTTTAGGTATATATTTCCCTTCATATATGAAGTATGTAAATATGACAGTAAATACATTCTCAAATGAGTAGAATGATGCAACAGTTTGTATGGCTGGAAAAGAAAAAACATGTAATTATAATATGCAATTTAAAGGAAAAATAATTTGCATCATCATGTAAAGGTCACCTGCCCTTCAGGTAAGCACCTCCAGTAATGTCTTCATATCTAATATTAAGTAGTATATTTGCAACTTTTCTACCTAAATTGATGCTAGTCAAGTGCTGTTTTGCAGAACTATTGCCTCAGCTCCTGATAAATTAATAAATCTACAAAAAGCAGAAAAATAAATTTTTCTCCTCAATAAGAACATAGTTCAGAGTGTTTCCTTCCACTTCAGAGTTGCATATATCAATACACAGAGAAAACAGAGCAACTCAAATACTGTTAGCTGGAGATGTATTGCTTTTCAAGTTGCTTGCACTGACCTATTAGAAGTCACTTGATAAGTGTGCATTAAGTTGACTTTGCTGATGGCCTTGGACTATAAATCCTCTGAAGGCCAGAGCTCAGACTCTGTAATTCTCCTAGCATGTGTTATGTGTATAATGACTGTGGAGGTAGCAGCCACAGGTTTTCCACTGAAAATAATAAGAGATTTTTTGCTACAGGAAGGTTGTTGAAGCCTGTACCAGCATAAGTGAGAAATGGAAAGTATTCAACTGTTGATATTTTCTAGGACAGACCAGCTCTAGGCGTAAAAATACTGCTAGGTTTTTATAAATGAGTGAATGAAATGAAAAGAGAAAACAGTACAGGAAACGAAAGAAGAAAACCATGAGTCCACTGTATGTGACTTTAAAGCACATTCTTTCCTATTGTATATGTTTTTCTAAGGTTTTATTTAACAAAATTTTTAAAAATTTATCATTTTCGAAAAGCAAAGAAAGTCAGTACATTATGACAAAAAGTATCAATATTAATGATAGTCTTGAACTTTCCCTAACACTTTTTTGGGGGGAAGGCAGTGTTTAATCCAACTAAAAGTGTTTTAATCAGCTTTATCTAGTTCGTTCTACAAATTTTTATATGGTTACTAACTATACATTAAGAGCACATTACTCCTTATGGATATAAAAGGGACAACTTCTGCATTTCAGGAGCTCACAGAATATAGAGTGAAGGAAAGGATTCTGTGTCTGGAAAAAGTTAGAATGAGGGGATCTTGACTTGAACCTCATCTTTTGAGGGGAGAGCTCATTGTAAGATATGGGAGTTTAATGAAAAGCTGAATTTTGCCTTTAGCTGCCAAATTTGATTCCTTCTGTACTGAGTAGGAGATTTTTGATTGTGATACAAAACAGAACAAACCTATGCAGAGTCAGACTTTGATTATTTGGTTACTTTTTAATAGACTTTCAATATTAGATATTGTTTCCAAATGTTAGAAGATAAAAAGGACCAGGTGAATCGTTGATGTAAAGCATGTTAGCAGAAAGCATTGTTTCCTTTTCGCAATACGCAGTCTCTATATTTACTCTAACTTGTAAGTAATTTTGAGTTAGTAATATTTGGATAAATGCCACAAAATATTTTTCCTTTTTTAACCATAAATATAAATTCCTGTGATGCATCTTGTCTCATGATACCCCTAACATGAAATTAAATACTAATTTGTAGAATAATACCTACAGAAATTTCAGGATTATAGACTTTATAACTCTAAATTAAGGTCATGTATAATTCATGCACTGAACACTTTGGACAGCTTCTACTAAGCACACTGTTTGAATGAAATAACATTGTAGAAAATAATCAGTGAAAGTTTCTAAATATTAGAATCTTTCCATTTCATTGAAACTGTTGCCTATCTGTTATCTTGAAGTTTAGCTGCATGGGTTACAGTGATGTTGGGTGCAATCATGAATTTAAACAAAAACTTAAGAAGAAAAATATAACATTTTTTGTGATATGTGAACCATTTTATACAACTCCCAGGGTAATACGATCTCAATTAGGAAGTGTTCAGTGTTTTAATGATCTACATATTTTGTTAAATGATGTGCAGAGAACTCCTTGAGGGGAATTCTAGTCTGCATTAATGTCAGGATTCTTCATGTCAGAATACTGCAGACATCATTTTGATGATATGGTACAGGAGCTTTCAATGGCTTTTCTCCTTAAGAACAAGGAAAATGAAAATGTAATAAAGAAATTGTAACTTTAAAGATATCATTAATGATCTACATACTAACTGATAGTCTCTAAGGATCTGGATAAAAATTCCCAAGAGCTAGGAATGGATTAAAACCAAAGCATGTTTTAATAGAAAAAATACATAGAAATGGGCAAACTGACAATCATAACTGGTAATTTCAACATTTCTTTTACAGTAAGTGATACAACATCTAGGAAAAAAGTAAACATGTAAAAAATTTGATCAACATAAACAACTTGATACATTTGACATTTGTAAAATCCCATACCCAACAAATACAGACTACATAATATATTTCACATGCATTTTTGGGACATAAAACAGGTCTCAATACATACAAAAGAAATGAAATAATGCAGAGTATATCTTATGACCACAAACAAATTAAGTCAAAATGTTTAAATGTGAATTATATTCACATTCTTTTTTGGGCTAAACATATAATGCAAGGTAAATAAAAGACTATTTAGGAATTCTAACATAGGATTCATTGTATAGATATATTGCACTTGTGAAAGACATAAAGCAAAATCTTCATTACAATGTTATTTCTAATTTTAAAGAAACAATAAAGTTTGAGGAGAGGCAAGTAATTGATCGCGATGATCCTGGTAAAATAAAACTATGTTATGTAAAATAATGAAAGAAAGTACTAAGCAGCTTTAGAAATTATGAGTCTTTTATATGTACAAATATTCTGTGGTATCTAGTGATAAAGGAAAATTCATACCATCAGGCAGTGCACTGTCATT
>RJWT010047331.1:0-11319 GCA_004365215.1 Cuniculus paca | reverse complement strand
CACCAGCCCCTCCCTCCACGATTACAGCTTCCTCCTAATTGCCAAAATTCCCGCGGCACGTCACCAGTGCCTGCCCCCAAGTGCCATCCCCTCCCACTTAGAGTACCTTATAACAGCCCTACCCTCCTCGAGGCGTCCTTACCCTGCGGGGAAAATAGCTTAGCCACCCAGGCGGAACGTTTTCCCTCCGTGTCCTCAACCCCTCCCCCAATAAATTCCTCCCTTGGATAAATCCTGCTTCTCTATTGCGCCTGAGTACTCTATCTCCTGCTTCTCTGTACCTCTTTCAAAATATTCTATCAGTTGGGGTGGGCTAGGGTTTAGTTGATCATTACCTCAGTTCTTCCTTTGCAAGATGGCTCCAGAGATGTTCTTAGTGTTTGAAGGGACAATTTGATCTCCATGAAATGATTGTATCTGCAACAGGTAGGCCCATGTGAGAGCTTGAAGAATTGCGGTTGATCATAGCCTTAGGGCAACGACTGGAAATCTGACCCCAAATTTTAAAACAATAAGGGTGACAGATACAAAAGTTTGTTATGCTTTCAGTTACCTACTAAATATATGGAAGCCAAAGGGAAGAGTCACTACTTTTAGCAAAAGGAGATTTAAAGCCCTGACTGCTTCAAAAGAAAATAAGAGTCCAAGGGTTTACCTGTCTTGGTCTTCATCCTTATCTCTGATTATCTTAGTGTAAGAGTAAAGACTAAAGGACTAAATACATGATGTATTTTTTTTTCCTCTGTAGAAAAGTTTTTAGTCACTGTAGTTTAACAGAATTAATTTTATCAGTGGTGAAACCTTGCATATATTACCATAACTTAAAGATATATTTCATATATTCATGTGCATATATATGCACAAAATAATTTTTTTTTTTTTTTTGCGGCACCAGGGATTGAACTCATGACCTTGCACTTGCCAGGCAGGCACTTAAGCCGCTGAGCTAGATCCCCAGCCCATGTTTTTGAGACAGGGTCTCACTATGCAGTTCAGGTTGACCTTGAGCTCACTTTGTAGCCCAGGATGGTCTCGAACTCACAACGATCCGCCTGTCTCAGCCTCCCGAGTGCTGGGATTACAGGTGTGAGCCACCACGCCCGGCTCACAAAATAATATTTTCAAGTATATCTATGGATACTCAATTACATGTTTATATATGTACATTTTTTCTAAATATATATCAAATTGCATCAATTAATATTAATTTATACCTAGATTTCATAACATGAGTAACATTTACAAGTTTATAAGGAAAAAGCAGAATCTATGTAAATATTATCATGAAAGAAACACTTCAATGTCAAGCAACTCTTGACTCTATTAAGAAAAACATATTTTCACATAAAATATTGTAAACAAAACAGTCCTGAAGAATTCAAAAAAATCTCTTTGTCCACAATTGTTTTTCAAATGACAAGGTCGCTTGTGAATTAAAGACACTTTAAATGATATTAGTGATTTACATCAGTTCCCAAGAATTTAAATTTCATTAAGAGAGACTATCAATATAATTACTGTGAATAAAATTATATTATGTTGATTAACTTACATGACTTTACAGAAATGAGGTTTAGAGACAAATAATATTTGGCAGAAACAGCAACATCTGTTCTTAGGTTGGGGCTTTTACTTTTTTTCTAATTTTTCATAACATTCTACTTAAGACAATCTGTCTTTTGGGAAGAAGGTGTTGATTTTCTTTGTTGATAATAAGGCTAGTATCATTCAGCAAGCTGTTGTGAGGTAAACATGGGAATAGAAGGTCATAGTTGGTCTTCAAAGAAGAAAGAATGCAAATGTTGGTAACTTATATATGACAACAGCAATAAATATGAGATAGGAAACTAAGAAATGCATCTATAAAAGATCACTATGTTCTAGTTAGTTTTCTGTGATCAGAAAACCACAATACTGTTAAGAAAGCAATTTACAAAGGAAATAAAAAGAGACTAAAGAATTTCAGGCAATTTATTGCTCATTTCATGTAAAGGAAAGGCATGGCATACTTACATTTTTATATGAGAGTTTGTGACGAATGTGAAAGAATAGATCTTTCTAGAATTTCATTTAGTCTTGATTATTGAAGTGCTTACTAGTTGTTCCGTCTTTAATTTTCTGACACTGCTGGTTTCATTTGTTTATTCTGTTGTTATTAAAGAATGTTTTTTTATGTATTAAAGTCCTACCCAAACTGCCTCTTTCCTTGTATTAGTCCACCTGCATTACTGCAGTGTTTATCACATTCTAGTTTAGTGTCTCAAATATTTGCCCACCATTAATTATGCAGCTCGTACTCTCTAAGTGCTTCTTCAGAGTCCTCTCAGTGAATACCCTCCTTTTGGTTTTCCCTGTTTGGTAATTTGATACGTTCTATTAAGTGTTCAGCACTCAAAGGCAGGCATCACATTTGATTCATTTAAAAAACTGATTATGCTTTTCAAATTACCTCCAGTCTCCTGTTCCCTCAGTTCCTGTGTACTTCCGCATATGTACCAAGTCTGATCAAAATGGATCCCTGCTTCTCTACCTGTCTCAGAGAAATGTAAGAATGTATAAGTCATTGTAAGGATTAACGAGAGACTGTTAGAAAAACAAACTAGTACTATTTGACTCAACAACCACTGATACAAAAACCATCATAGAGACAGAGGACAAGCAAACTCCTGGCCTTTAACCTTTTATGCATTAAGAGGATGATTTGTGTTTTCTTCTAAGGTAGTCAACGACATGATTGCTATTGTTGCTAACAAGCAAAGCAATACAAAACAAAAACAAGAACAAAAGAAGACAATTCACCTAAGCTTACAAGGAAGCAATAGGTAACTAAAAGCAGAACAAAACCTTTATTTTGTATGCGTATCCTTTATTACTTTAAAACTTTGGGTCAGATTCCTGCTCTGCTTCCTATATGGTCATGCAAATCCTTTAAAGGGTGTTTGTCCACAAGCTGGCAATACTAATTTGATTAGCCTGAAATTTATGCAAACTATCTTATTCCCCTTCAACACTGATGGCAGCAAAATAAGAGATTTACAAGGGCATTTTACTGTCAGTGAGCAGTCAGAAGTCCTCCATCAGTGCTTTAAAATAATGGTACCTTGGCTTCCACCAGAGTCTCTGTGAAACAGACTGAATCACAAAAAATCCTCTCATGGAAATGGAATTAAAAAGATAGGTCTTCTCTAAAGCCATCTTGCAAGAACAGAACTGAAATAATGATGGCACAGACTGAGCTCACCCCAACTCCATAGAAACTGTTTCTGTTCTCTTATCAAGTGACCAGTCTAATCCTCTCCAGCAGAACTGTGACCCCTTTAGCTACTCAGGCTAAAATCTTTTCCCTAGTTTTTGCTTTCTAATTCTGCCTAATACCTCAGTCTATGCCTACCACTAATGTGTTCAAAAAATACTTTTCTGTGAGGATAAGTCAAGTACCTACCCTGGGCAAGTTATGATCCCCATCCCTTTTTTGGAGGCAACATCCTCATATTCCCTCCTATTGTATCCAGCACTGGGAAATGGAAGTTTAAATGTGTGACTTTTTTGTAACAAACAAGCAGCTTCCCAAAACTTTCTTAGGCCCAGGGCATAAATAGTTACCTCTGTTCTCTTGAGCCCAGGACAAATTTGCAGATCCTGTCTCAGAGATGCCACGGTCTGATTTCATTTCCTTAGGAGACGTAAGGTGCAGACTTGGTCAAGGAAGGGATGAAACAAACCTGGATGTGTCTATTGTTTGACTGTATTCTCATCCCCTTGCTGTTCTGTAAGGACTCAGCACACCTGTATGCATGATGATGGTGGTTTGAGGCAAATGGGTCTCTCCATTTCCTTGGAGCAAGTTTTGAATAAACCCTTTTCCTTTCCTCCAAAACAAATGACCTTCTTAGGTTTTGTCAGTGGCAAGCAAAAGAACTTGTATGTATGAACCTAAGTGCCCATAATACTATGACATCACTACATTACATAAACAGAGGAAAATATCTATGGTTTATCTAGAGGTTTTCTGGCTCATTATAAAACTGTGAACCAGAATGTCTCCTAAAAAAATACATGGAACCCTCTTAGCAGAAACTTCTTTATAGGAGAAGACAAAATACTGTAGTATGTCAACCAAAATAAAGTCAACATAGATAAAGTCAAGTCATTGGATATTGATGTCAAAAAATTTAAGTCAAGTGGAGCACCTGATGATAACTAGAAATATTTCCTTAGGCAATATCCTTAGCCTTTTCTCCTCATCAGCAGCTACATTTGAAGGGAGCATATAGAATTATTCCTGAATTACCTTCCAGTTAAAATAGAAGGACAGTAGCACCTTCCAGCTACAAAAGGCCATTTTCTTAATGTAAGTTATATACCATTAGGTTTTTTTTTTTTTTTGCGGCACTGGGGATTGAACTCATGACATTGTGCTTGCCAGGCAGGCGCTTAGGTCACTGAGCTAAATCCCCAGCTCTATACCATTACTCTTTAAAATTGCACCTGTATCCTTTCAACCCTTAATATCTATGTTGTTGTTTTATAAATGTGTTAAACCCATGTGCTCTTTTCGTTTACCATGCATGTTTCACCAAATTTACAAGTTAGTATTTATCAGTTTTATTGTTCTATTTAGCTCTAGTAAATAACTCTTTGGGTATTCTGTGAAAGAATAAGAAAAGAAACCACACATTACTTTCTCTTCTTTGCGGAAGCTCATGATGACTGAATGGCTGAGAAAGCTAGAATTTTCCAAAATTAATTCCCACTATTATTTGAATTGCCCTAACCAATTGCCTTAGAATAAAGGTCATTTTGTGCATCTTGCTTTTGGTCCATAGACTCATTGAAATGTAATATGAAAACTTGACTCTTTGGAAGCACAGTGTAGAACCAGTTGTTGAAATTGCTATTATTAAATATTAATATTAAATATTAAAGATACAAGAGACGTGATCAAGTTAGCCAGTGAACCTGTCCTTCTGACTTTGGTTCTTTGAATTTGTGGAATAGAAATGATCCATGATAAATATGGAGAAATAGTTTCTAAATTTTCTTCCCAAAAATTGTTGTTTCTTATCCATTTGATTGAGACTGAGAGAAAATCATTTGATACTTTCAGAACTTATAATTGTGTAAAACATGGGACCTGTGGTCTATGGACTTTAAAACTATGACATACATTAATACTGTCACTTCAACTTGCTAGAAATAGCTTAAGATGCCAATTGCATATTTTCAGTAAAAGATAAATAAATGGTGAGAATATTTTACAGTGATGACCTCTCCTCCCAAATTCCAGAAGATTTCTTTAAAGAATAAGAAAACGCAGCACAAATATTGTACTTAAAAGTGCATACACAGAAAAGGAAAACACCCATTCTTTCATACATATAAAGGCATTCATTCATATATATAAAGTTACTAATAAAGTCATTTTCATTTACTAAATTCATTAAGCCATTTGGGTTATATAGCCTGTTTACATATCTTTTTTCTGATTTTATTCCACTTTAAACTCTGTAGTAGTACTTTTCTCTGCTATGTTCTCTAAATGTAGGTGTGTACTGAAATATATAATGGTGAATATTTTGGAGATATTAACTAGTTCTACTTAATGGCCAAGTAGAAAAATTTCTTGCTCCATCACAAAGTATAGTCTGAAAAAAACTCCTCCATATTATCTTAGAGACTCATATACATTCAATCTGTGAAAATTAACAGCTTATATCAAAATCACCAATTTGAAGCCCAAAATCTGGAATTCTGACCTGTTTTTAGTAATCAAGTGACTTTTGTAAGTCATGGAATATCTCATTCTTAATTTGCAGATATAGCTCTATTTAACATTTGGATTTTCAACTTTTAATTGTTTTTTTATAAAAATGCCATAAATATCACCTTTATAAATGCATATATATGAAAACTACAAAATAATGGTTTTCAAGCTATAAAATATCATAAATAAAGTATTTTTCTGCTAACACTACTTATTCAATAGGTTAAATTCAAAATATGCATCAATATAATAATTGGAATTATTTTCATTCATTACTAATTATATCATCATAATACGTTCCATATATTGATTTGTAAACCTTGAAGTAAACCTATAAATTATGCTACCATAATTATCATTTACTATTGAGAAAAAGTAATGAAAATGTTAATTAAATGATTTGCTCAATACGAATTCCTAGATATGTTATTACATACTTTCTCAAATTTTAAATCTCTCTATCAAAGACAAATATAAAATAATTCATTGGGAAGAAAGTAGTCAAAGTACTAATAAAGAAAATTACATACATATCATCACTTTTGCTGCATAGGATAATGAATTATTGAAGATGTGCCCAGAACCACAAAACCTTAAAACTGGTATATATGATGTTATTCACATTCTACTCTCCATGTTGTAGCAAGACAATTGCAGAAAGGGAGTTAAAAAAAAATCACTAACAACAAAAACAGACAGTAAGAAGAGCACTTGAAAAGGTTAGGTCACTGTAAAACGTTGAAATCACATCATAACCTTGCACTCTCAATTCTAAATTATCTTTCCTCAGCAGGGTGGAGATAGACATTCAAACCGCATAACCTTTCAGCCAGCACCACCTTGCTATGCCACAGAGAAGGCTTAAGTAACTTAATTCTCACAAAACCTGATGCTGATATTTGGCACCTTCTAATCTGGCTGGGTGCCCTGACATGAATTGCAGATTCTCCTTTCTCCTTTTGAGAGGCGATGGAGCCCAGAAGCCAAATAGCATGAGGCTCCTCACTACAGAGTAGATTTGGCAGCTTCCTACTGTTTTAAGGAAGAAAGGCAATTTTCTATAAAGTAATTAGTCACTTAAACAAACCATGGCTGTGATTATATTTTGTTTTAGTTAGCTTTAGGGAATGTCCTTTGAGTGTAAGTTTAAATTAAGTGGCTTGTTCTTGTTTATTATCGATTTCATCATATTTAATCACAATTGTGAGATTTTAGGATTGGAATTTATATTTAAATTATAACCTAACCTGATTGATCTCTACAACCTAAATTAGTGTTGACTTTTTCAAACAAATATAACACAATGAAAAGCTATTTGCCTGGTCTAAAAAGCTTAACCTTTATTTCCAAGTTATTTATTTTTCTGTCCATTGCCCTAAGCCTCTCTTAAACTGACTTTTCCTAGTATACAGAATCCCTCCCTCTTTATAGAACAACAGGCCCCCATTCCTATTTTGGAATGACATTCCAGCAGCGATTGTTCCCAGGTGAAGGTCTCTGTTCCCTTCTTGTGGGTAGAAGAGTCACTTACTTTTCAGATTCATTTGGAAGCTCATAGTCCACTTTCAGGCCTCTCACCATCTTACTCATTCTGTCTTGAGAAGGTGGAGAGATAGTTCAAATATCTAACGCTAAACTCCACTGTCCTTATCGCAGAGAACAGCTACTGTTAATTCTCTGAATATTTCATGTTACACAAGAGCTTTCTCCTTCTTGGGACATCTGTCTTGAGCTATCGTTTTCCAAGATATTAAAGTTGGTATACTGGTCAGACACTCTAAACCATAAAACAGAGGTGATAAACTAGGGATATGATGAAGACTAATCCTGTGCACAGGATGTACAATGTTGGGATTTAGATTTTAGTTTGTGAGCAGATGAACTCAACCTTGGGAAGATTTAGGTTTAACCTTTATTGTTGAGAATGTGGCTTTTGGCTCCTGAGACCTGGAAATGTTTTAGCACTGTTGCTACTGCAGAAACTTAAGCAAAGCCATCACCTCAAGAAAACACATTTATACTTTTCGGAGTTCAGAGCACCTCCCTGATAGTCACTTGTACCTCAGAATATGCTTAAAAGAGGCCATTTGAGACACTGCTATGATCTGCAGGATGGACCTGTGGAGTTTTTTCATCAGCAAGACTCAACTCTGATCTGATAAGCAGATCATGGAGGTTTAGCAGGAAAAAGGCATGGAGACATCTGGGCTACTTTTACAAAGGCTAGATAACTTTTTGACATTACAAGCTAATGCCTGTACCTTTACTTAGTATAAATGGCTTTTGCATGCACATTTTTCACTACTGTTTCACAAGTGCAGTATTTTCCCAGCAACATAAAGTAGACTGAGAAAAGCAATTAACATCATCATAATCTTTGAGACCTTATTTGCCAAAATATTTTCTGGTTTTATATCTTGTGACAGCTGAATCTGTGTTTACTTCAACATATCAAGGGGTATTCCAGCACTATATTCTTAGTACAGTATTAACCCTATACAAATGAGTACAGCTTATAAAGATTTAGGCTTCGAATCTCTTGTGTCATTTCCACTCAAGAAGGAAACCAAAATTGAGGTAGTCTGAGTGTTCTGGTTAATGCAAAGAACAACATGAACTCAAGTTGTTTCTGAATTGTTTAACTTGGTGTCAGAAAGATTCCTACCTAGGAGGCTGATTTCTTAGACAGAAACAGTTTCATAAGCAGCAGCAAAGGAGGAATAACCTCTGTGGTGCAAGACCGAAAATATTTGCACAAGGTCCTATGAATATAGGTTGCTAGAGGTATCCCCTAAAAAATATGCAACTGGATTTTGGAAACCTGGGACTCAAAGGAGAAATTGTATTTACAAGGTGATTAAAATGACAATGTAGGAAAATTATTAATGTTCTTATTTCTCCACAATACTATTTACTGAGGTCAATTTCTTTGGAAGATTAGCAGGGAATAAGGTTGCTTGTCAACCTCATTCAAAAATTAGTCTGCTAGAGTGGTCTTTAAAATGTGGCACAAATCGGTACATTCAAACAACAGAAATGTATTTTCTCTCAGTTCTGGAGGCTAGAGGTAGGCGATGAAAGTACTAAGTGGGATGATTTCTTCTGAAGCACATTTTGTTGGCTTTTAGATGGTTTTCTTCTTGTTTCTTCATACAGCCTTCCTTGTGGTCTGACTGTATACACATTTCTTCATTTAAAAAAAAAGTCATATTAGAGTAGGGTCCACTTATATAAACACATTCTACTTCTATCCTCATTAAATATCTTCTCTCCAAATTCTGTCACATTCTGAGCTATTGGAGTTATAGTATCACTGAGTATAAATGTAACAATGCTATTTGAGAATAGTTCCTCAAAACCCAAATAATGTATTTATTATACTTGATTTCATGTGTCTTTTGCTGCCCTTGGGCTACTTTCCAAACGTTGTATCTCAAATAATGTGTAGAACACAATGATATTTAAGAACTAAAAACAACCTAAGACTTTTATCGCTTCCACCTCTCCTCCGTAAGTTTCTCTGACTCTTGAACTGACATTCCTAAAGCTTTTCATCTTCCAATGACTAGAATTTACTTTAGATACGAGTCATTTAGGCTGACTTTTATAGCAGAGACAGCTCATTCTCAGAGAGTATATTAAAGGTCATAGAAATGCAAAGTATCAGAGACAGGATCTGACTGAACTAGTTTTAATGTTAAGACATTATAATTCTAGAATGCTGTTTTTGCAAGTCCAATATTTTGGTCCTATTTTTAAAATATTTTATGCAATCATATGTGTCAAGACTTGAATTTAAGATCAGAAGGTAAATATTGACTTTATAATGATGCTATATAATTACTGACCAGTGTGGGAAGCTTCCTGAGGGTGTGATTTTATTTTCTGTCCTACTGATACCCTGCAGTTATAGGAACATTATTAAATGTATATAGAACATGACAGTTGTCAATTTCTAGAAATGTTAAAATTTAAATATCACATAATTTACCTACAAATTGACACATAGATACTTAGAACTATGTGATTAGAAGCATTACTTTTCTAAAATGACATTATTATTCACACTACATTTAGTTTCCTTTAATATAGCCTGCAACTTCTAACACAAATAAACTACCCAGAAGTACTTTTCTTTCCCACTTTCTATTTAATTTATTTAATAATGCCAAATGGAAAGTCACCTTGAAGTTTGTAATTTGTCTTTAGAGATCTGAAATAATGTATTTACCAATTATGCAAATAATTGCTTGGCCAGGAACTTTAGAAAATGTGAAGATGTAATTTATTTTCTGACTTAAGGTAAGCAACAATGCGTGTGAAATTTGATACAAATATAAAGGTGAAATTATTATTTTATTTTATTTTTATTTTTCATTCTTTTTCGTACTAGAAATCAAATTCACAACCTCATGCTTGCCAGGCAGGCTCCATGTCACTGAGCTATACCCCCAACCCTATTATTTAAATATAAACAGAAAAATAATCAGATAGGAGACTGTTAAATAATAGTGATGGTGATAGTGACTCACCATCAGTCAGGCAAACTCCCAAGTTCAGTATATACTCATAAGAAAGTGATTATTCTCTATTATAGAGTGGATAAAACTGAGAGTGATAAAACAATGAATTTTTGAAGGTAACACTGTCATTAAATGGGAGGTTTCTATTGAATAATGTCAATTGCAATTATAGGTTAATTTTCAGATGAATACCTTCTCCTGTTGCTTTCTTAATTTTGTATTTGAATGAAGTACATATCATGTGTGTTGTTCTACTAATTACCAAACAATAATTTATAAAATCTTCTTATAGATCTTAAGGTTGAACACTCCCTACCTCTCAACATTAGCATATCTCTATCTTGTCAAACTTATTTGGCAGCTTCCTAGATTGGTTGCCATTTAGGAAATTATTAAAGCTCAGGGTGTTTCTGGATGGGTCATGGAAGCATCACTTTGGTGTCCATATCTGGTCCTTTACCTTTTCTTCCTACCAATGATTTCTGCTCTTCAACTTTGCTCCAGCATGTTCTTACTTTGGAGCTACTTGAACATGGACTGAATGAAGACAACAATATACATCATATTAATGATTGTAACTCTCCTACTAACCTGTTTTGAAACTG
This sequence comes from Cuniculus paca, assembly GCA_004365215.1. Lineage (NCBI taxonomy): Eukaryota > Metazoa > Chordata > Mammalia > Rodentia > Cuniculidae > Cuniculus > Cuniculus paca. The sequence goes on along the minus strand of RJWT010047331.1, from coordinate 427 downwards.
ATAGGTTTTTGTCCCACACAAATCTGCCAAGTCATCATGGCAGAGCTCCAACATGGTGAGGTGATCACAAAAAGACACTGAATCAGACTTCTTCTTCTGGTCTCCCAAACCTAAAATAAAATTTCTGCCTCTCCTTCCCACAAGCTCCAAATTCCCCCCAATCCCTAGATAAAACATCACTCCTGCTTCATTGTCTCTAGCTAGTTTAGCATGTCCGGCAAGCGCAAGGTCGTGAGTTCAATCCCCAGTACCGCAAAAAAAAAAAAAAAAAAAAAGAGGCAGCTTCATCCTTTGTTAGAGCAGAGAGTCCTGTCACCTCTTTGCAGCTCCCATGGCTCTCCTGTGCCCTCATTAAAGGCCTTTCTTTTTTTTTTTTAATTTAATTTTATTTTTTTTTGCGGCACTGGGGATTGAAATCACGACCTTA
>RJWT010047330.1:0-11312 GCA_004365215.1 Cuniculus paca | reverse complement strand
CTTGGTGTTTATTTTATTTAATGACATATTACCTGTCTCATTACCAGAAGAACTTCTTATATAAAGACACAGATGATATTATTAATGTTTGTAGTGTTTCACTGAGAATTAACTTCTAAAGCAGATTTTTTGTTTCAAAGGAATAGTCATGAGTTGCAAGTTTATTGCAACATTTTCTAATTTCTGCTCATAACCACCTGATTATGCCTTCCACCTGAAATAATCAACTTTATGGATAGTGGGCATACATTAAAAAATCAAGGAGAAATTTGGGTCTATACTCAGAAAGAAATTTTTTGAGTCTTACAGGTGACAAAGCCGATGGGTGAATGGAGGTATACCAAAATTGGAAACTATTGCTCTAGAAATAAATTAGATGAGTTCATGCTCTTTGCCTTTTTAATAGGGAATAGAATATGTCTGAAGGACTATCCCTGTCTTATTTTCTGTTACACTGTCAATCATTGGCACAAAGTATGGAGAAGAGTTGGTGTTCAATCAAGACAATAGAAGTTAGAGCAGGTTTGAGACAAGACTTGAGCAAGCAGAATGTCACTGCAGCTTTGCATAATTATGTAGCTAATATAAATGAAGAATGTTTATTTTTAGGCAATTATTCTCAAAATTTAGAAGGATTAAATTCATCATGAACCACGAAACATAGTCTCCTGCATCTCATCTCCAGATTTTTCAAAAGTAACTTGTACCAAAAGCTTTTGTGGTTACTATGTTTCCAGGAGAAGCATCTGTTCCTTGTTTATAAACTACTTTCCCTTAATTTTTCCCCTTATCATTTCCATCAGATCCATGGAGAATAGGGAAACATAAACCAAACAGCTGTATCGGAATTTCTTCTTCTGGGATGAACAGATGATCCAGACCTGCAGCCCTTCGTCTTCATCCTGTTTCTGTTCATTTACCTGGCCACCATCTTGGAAAACCTGTTCATCATCATGGCTGTGAACTCAGACTCTCACCTCTACATTCTCATGCACTGCAGCCTGTCCTTCACTAATATTTGCATTAGCACCACCACAGTCCAAAGGACACTGGTGAACATACAAACAAAAATCAGAGTACTTCTTACACAAGCTGCTTCACCCAGCTTGCTTTTGTCTTAACTTTTGCATACCTGGAAAATCTCCTTGCAGTGGTGGCCTGTGACCACTATATGGCTGTTTGTCATCCACTATGGTGCACAGTCATCATGAGCCCACACTTCTGTGTCCTGCTTGTTTTATTCTCTTTGCTATTTAGCATTGGGGATGCCCAGGCCCACCATCTGACACTGCTGTGGCTCTCCTCCTGCAAACAACTGGAAATCCCTCACTTCTCTGAACTTGCTGAAGTTATCAAGTTCACCTGTTGTGCTGCTCTCATTGATAACATCCTGATCTATGTTTCATTTTGCATAGTTGGTGGTGATTCCCCTCTTGGTGAAATCATTTTACCTTATATTCACATTGTGTCCTCTGTTTTAGGAATGTCATCATGGGGGGAAAGTATAAAGCCTTTTCCACCTGTGGGTCTCACTTATCAGTTATCTGCTTGTGCTATGGAACAGCTGGTGCAGTGTGCATTAGCTCTTCAGTGACAGACTCACCCAGAGAGATTACAGTGGCTTCAGTGATGTATTTTGCTGTCCCACAAATGCTGAACCACTTTATCTATAACCTGAGGAGCAGAAAAATGAAGGAATCCCAGAAAAAACTCATTGGTAGAATACCTGATTTTCTGTGTTGTTTCATTGGCTTTGGATTTACAGGACTAAAGATATTCACAATAACAAAGTTTCCCAAGATACAGAATGCCTGACTCTTCCACTGCCACATGCTAAAATGACCAGATTACATAAAAACAAGTTTATTTTATTTAAGGTTTGTTGCCTTTCTCCTTGTCTCTCTAGGTCTGTGATGTTGAATAAATGCTTTCCATTCTCTGAAGATGCTGTTTTTGCTGTAATCATAGAATCAGAGTCTGGTCTAGAGACTCTAGTTTTAATTGTTTTTACTATCTACGTGTGTATGATTTTCACTGACAAAGAAAAATGTTACATATTTATATACTACACTGTAATTTATATGTATACATTATGTGTATACAATGTTGATAGAGCTGATCAGATTCAGTGGCTAATCCATTATGACATAAACCCATCACCACTTGATGATGGAAACATTGAATAATCTCTTCTCAAAGTAATTGTTTCCAAATGTATTTGCCCTTCTGTGTCATAGAACATTAGAAGTTATTTCTCCTAACCAACTATACCTCTGTTATTTCTAGTCATTCTCACTTTATTTTGTATTATTTATTTACTTATTTTTATTTATTTATCTATTTTTAAAATCTAAAATACAAAAATTTTATTGACTGAAATCAACATATTCAGGGAAAAGAATATAAATGATATCTGATTTGGAATTTTAAAGATGCCCATTTACTAATTACAATTGTTTTTATTCATGATCTGTGTCTCATACTATGATGCAAATCATTTTCATTACAAAGAAAAACATGAAAACCTGCACTACTTTTAAATCATTAAACTCAGAAAAATTAATGTAGAGAGAAGAGCTGACATTAGAACTGTTATAATACTACTAGTTTTACTTTGAATTCCTGTCCTATGTTATTTCTCAAGCAAAGTATACTCTTTATAGGAAAAAATGCCATAATATATTAGACTGCATATGGCTGTTTTCTTAATTTTATTAATGTAAATACTGAAGTTCTGTGTTCTACTAGGGTATGTATTATACTTTCTGCATGTGGACACTCCTTGATACATGCAGGGGTCATCAAGCATATTTACATATTTTTAGTATCAGTATTCTTACTAGTATATGCTCATACATAATGCTTGCATTCTTTGTGTGGGGTTGGTACATGGACACAACATGCTAATTTTTAAACTGCCTTTCTCTCCTCCTCTCCAGCTCTTCCCCATCACTTAATTCCCTTTCAATTTTAGAAAGACCTGTTTCCCTACTTCCTATTATCTATTTTTATTTTGCTGTTTATTTATAACTTACACCAGAGAAACCATTCAGTCTTTAGACTTGTGTGTCTGATGTATTTCACTTAATATTATGGTCTCCAGGTGCACACATTTTCCTACAGATGTCTCAAGTTTATCTTTCTCTATGACAGATTAGTGCTCCACTGTGTGGAAATAACACACCTTGTATCCACTCAGCTGTGGATACACACATAGGCTTCTTCCAAGATTGAGATAATATGAGTTGTGCTGCTATAAACATACATATGCATGAATCTTTGTAATATGGTTATTTAACTGTTTGGGGAAGATGTATAGAAGGAGATCAGTTGGATCAAATGGAATTTAAAGTTTTGGTCTTTCAAGAAAGCGCTACAAATGGTTTCCACAGAAGCTGTACGGGTTCACATTCCTATCAACAATGCACAAGTGTTCCTTTATTCAGGTCATTTTCTTTTCTTTGTGACACCAGAAATTCAACCTAAGAGTGCAGGAGTCCTTTGCTGATGCTTGAGGCCCACTTCTAACTCAGTGTATGATTGGGGCTACTTCATTTGAACTCCAGTAGAGACACATAGTGCACAATGACTGCTAAAGTTTTGTACACAATTTAGAAATCAGTAGGACTGATCACTGCTAAGTCTTACCTTTCTGTTGCAAATTTTGCATGCAATATACTCACTTTTTTCATCTAAGTTTTAGTGTAATTAGGTTATCCTGGTGGCTGAGATGAGTGTGAAATACTGTAACTTTACCAGTGGGGACACTTTAGTTTCCAAAAAACAAAATAACTGTAACAATAATATACTCAGTTAACAAGGAGAGTTATGTTTCATTACCAGGACCTTGGAGGCAGTGAATAGCTGATCAAAGAGCACAGCTTCCTTCATTCAATCCACCATTCCTCCATGAGCTTGATCAGCACAGGGCTCTCCTCATTGCATGAAGTGGCTACTGCAGATGGAGGTGTCATACCCAGGGAGGATTCCAGGAGACAGAACCCTGAGAGCCCATCCCTGGATGAGGAGATGAAAGAAGTTCTATCATACCAACCTGATGATCTTTCCTTGACCAGTAGAATAAGTCCATGTCCAAATTCTCTCACTCATCAATACTAACTTTTATGAAAAAAGTGCAAATATTACTTATTTAGAAAGAGAGTCTTTGCAGAGGTTAATTTATCTTGGATGATCTGTGAGGGTCCTGCATGTAATCACAGGTTTGCTTAAATTGGAGATAGATTGGGGACATGAGAGCAAAGGACAAGTGGGGTCACCATGCAGTCAAATATGTTAATGATGCAGTTACTATTTCATTTTCAATGTCATGCATTTTGACCTCCATGTCTGTAAAGTCTGTAAGACATGTATCTTTATTGCCTAGAGAATTTACTAAATTCATGAGTTGGTTAGAACTCAATTTCAGAAACATTTTTTCCAGTTTATTTCTTTATGGCCTTTCAGAGATTCAAATATCTCCTTGGGTTTTGATAAGAAACTATTCATTTTTCATGATCTCTGGGTTTGTATAAGTTGGTGACTAAATAAAATATGTAGACATTCTACAAAACTCCCTAAAATACTTTTATTTTACTTTTTAAAAATTTTAAATTTTAAACAGAATAAAACAAAACAAAATAAGAGTTAAACACAAAAAAGAATTTCAGAACTGAACACTGCAAGCAATACAGGTCTTTAAAACATAACAATAGGAGATTAACAATGGCTACCCTAGTGTCTCCTGCCTTATTCAAAATCATTGTTCATACATTCACACACAATAAACTCCAACAAAACAAAATAATATAAAACCAGATAAAACAAAAGAGTGAGAGTATTCAAGGCCTTCAAATTAAGCAATAAGAAATTAACAATGGCTAACTTAATTTCCTTTGTTTTCTTCAAAAAAGCTGTTCATATCCTCTCATGTATGGCAATCAAACAATAGAAAAGAGACTTAAACCAATCAAATGAAAGAAAAAAGCATTATTAGATTTCAGAAAGTTTCCCCCATATTTATCGGGGATTTTGTATCCTATTGAGTCTACCAGTTGCTTATGCCAGGGAGATGATGCAGTGTTTACACATATGAGTTTGATTTATTTCACTTATGAGTATGGTCTCAATGTGATCATTCATTATACCTAAATACTACTCCATTGTATAAAAGTACCACATCTTTTTTATCCATTCCTCAATTGATGGGCATTTGAGTTGTTTCCAAGATTTGGCTGTTACAAATTGTGCTTCCATAAACATGGGTGCACATATATCACTGTGGTATGAATGATTTCACTTCTTCTGGGAATATGCCCAGAAGCGGAATAGCTGGTTCAAATGGAACTTCCAAATCTAGCTTTCTGAGAAACCTCCAGACTGATTTCCACAGTGGCTACACCAGCCTACACTCCCACCAACAGTGGAGAAGGGTTCTTTTTTTCCCACAGTCTCTCCAACATTTGTTGTTGGTGGTTTTCTTGATCCTGGCCATTCTTTCTGGAGTGAGATGAAATCTCAGAGTTGTTTCAATTTGCATTTCTCTAATGAACAATGATGCTGAACATTTTTTCATGTATTTATTTGCCATTCCTATTTCTTCAGCTGAGAAGTGTGTTTTCAACTCAGAGGCCCATTTTTGGATTGGGTCTTTGAATTTCAATGGCTTGATTTTTAAAAATTCTTTCTATGCTCTAGATAGAAGACCTTTGTCTGAAGGGCAGTTGACTAAGATTTTTTCCAATTTGTGGGTTTTTTCTCTCTGTTGGAGATTTCTTTTGACATGCATAAGTTTTTAATTAAACAAGATCCCAGTTGTTGGTTCTGGGAAGTGTTTCCTGTGCAGTTCAACTTTTGTTCATGAATACCCTCCTATCCCTATGTCTTAAAGTTTTCTACTTACTTCGTTTTCCAGCATATTCAGTGTTTCCCTTTTAGTACTTAGATATTTGATCCAATTTGACTTTAATTTAGTGCATTGTGATAGGCTTGGGCCTAGTTTTAGTTTTCAGCATACAGAAAGCCAGTTTTTCCAGCACAATTTATTAAAGAGGCTATCTTTCTTCCAGTGAACATGTTTGGCCCCTTTGTCAAAGATAAGGTGGCTGATGTGTTTGTAGGTGTGATTGAGTCTTATGATGTATTCTATTGATCCTGAGGTCTGTTTTGATTCCAGTACCATGCTGGTTTTATTACAGTAGCTTTGTAGTATAACTTCTCATCTGGGATTGTGATGCCTCCTGTCCTTCCCTTGCTGCTCAGAATTTGCCTTTGCTATTCTAGGTCTCTTCTGTTTTGAGATGAATTTTAAAAATGATTTCTCTAGATGTGTGAGGTATGCTAATTGTATTTTGATTCAAATTGCATTAAATCTGTATAACAATTTTGGGAGAATGGCCATTTTCACAATGTTTGTTCTTCCTATCCCTGAACATGGAATGTATTTCCATTTTCTGAGATCCTCTTTGATTTCTTTTCTCAGAGTACTATAATTTTCATTGAATAGATCTTTTGCTTCCTTGGTTAGGTTGATTCCTAAGTATTTCATTTTTTTGGATGCTATTGTGAAGGGTGTGGCTTCTCTTATTTCTTTCTCAATGAGTTTGTTGTTTGTGTACAGGAATGCTATCAATTTCTGAGCATTGACTTTGTATCCAGCTACATTCCTGAATTTGGTTATGATATCCAGAAGTCTTTCAATGGAGTTTTGAGGGTCTTCTACATAGAGTAACATGTCATCTTAAAATAGTGATAATTTAACTTCTTCCTTTCCTATCCTTAGTCCTTTTATTTCTGTCTCTTGTCTAATTCCTCTGCCTAAAGTTTCCAGTACTATATTGAATAGAAGTGGTGATAATGGATATCCTTGTCTTGTTCCCGATTTGAAAGTGTAGCTTTCAGCTTTTGACCAGTTAATGTGATACTGGCTCTTGGTTTGTCATTGATGCCTTTTATCAGATTGAGGTAAAGAGCATCTATTCCAATTTTCCATAGGGTTCTTATCATGAATGAATGTTGGACTTTATTGAAATGTTTTCCTCCATCTATATAAATGACCATGTGATTCTTATCTTTGGCTCTATTGACATGGTGTATTACATTTATTGATTTGCATATATTGAACCATCCTTGCATTCCTGGGATGAATCCCACTTGGTCATGGTGTATAATCTACTTGATGACTTGTGGCATTCTGTTTGAACAAATTTAATTCTTGTCAAATTATGTAGTACAATCATTAACATGTGATATTTGAGCCCAATGTTGTTTTTCAGGGAAAAGAATTCACAAAATCATCAAGGTATGCATTAAATTTTCCCTTTCTCTGGATGCAGTACCTAACAGCCACAAATTAAAGGGGAGGTTTAATTTGTCTTATGTTTTAGGGGTTTCAGTTCACGGACAGCTGGTTCCAATGCAGCAACATTATTATGGAAGGACAAGGTGAAACGAAGTTTATGAATTCTATAGTGGGTGAGAAGCAGAAGAGGAGAATGATATCATTAAGATACAGAAAAATACCAGGTGAAGTACCCAGGTCATTCTATCATGGTCCAACCAGTGACATTCAGCAATGTGATCCACCAAACCCCCAAGTTTGATTCTAAACACAATTAAGTTGACAAAATTAAGCTGAAACATCAGGATATATTATAGCTGAAAGGACGTCAGAGTGGATAAAGGAATACTGCTCAAAATATGCTAAGAAACAAGAGTGAATTTAGATTACTTTCTCATATCAAAGGCAAGAATAAATTTCAGATGTTTTTAATCTCAATTGCAGAAGGGAAGATTAAAAATTCATCAGCAAGGCAAGTAGGGGTTTCAGAATCAAAAACATATTGAGGACAGAATAGGTGAGAAAATACTGAGAAATTAAGCCATGTTAAATCTAAGCACTTTTGTGCATCTATGAAATGTTAAGAAGCACATCCCAATGAGTTTCATAACCCGGCATGGTAGCACCTGCTTGTAATTCAATTACTTGGGAGGCTGAGGCAGGAGAATTGTTGAATATTAGAGACCAGCCTGATCTACAAAGTGAGTTCAAGGTCAGCTTCAATTGCATGGTGAGACCCTGTCTCAAAAAGGCAAAAAATAAAAAATGAGCTTCAGGCTCAAAATACAAGCATGCAAGGCATTTCTATTTTAATTAGAAAAGAAACTGTTACAAAGTAAGTTTTCAAAATAGAGGGATTAATTGAAATAATGCAGACACATATTCATAACAGAGGAACATTATTTCCATAATATGTAAAGGGACCCTCAGTCTCAATCTCTTCAGAGAAATATAAATTATTTAAATGCCATATACACTCACTGTGATAGTAAAAACCTTTCAGGAATCATGGAGACCACAAAGGAATTTAAATGGGCATGCACCACTCAGAAAATTTCTTTGGAAAAACTGCAAATTGGAAAACGATCTGTTATACTCAAAAATTCAACTCCATTTTTAAAATACTCATTTATTTCCTTCAGAAAACATGGAGGACAATATTCACACAACTTTATCTCCAGTAACAGAAAAATAGCTACCGAACTTTCATCAACATAAGAAATATTCCTTATTTTTAATGTTACAAATAATGCAAACATTTAGAGCTTTAAAAATGAATGAATCAACAACTCAGTGGATTCTTGAGCACAATAATAGGAATAGCAAGTAGAAATGCAGTTATATTTGTCCAAAAAATGATGAAATAGTGTCAGTCTAATACTGACAGCATCAATTCAATTCCTATATGTATGGGTGCAATGCTTCTTTTTTTCTATATTTTATACCCATCTTTTTCTCCTATTAGAAAATCTTTAGGGTATCATCAGAGAGCACAGGAAACATGCAACATCTGCAAATTCCTCTTTCCTAATTACACATCATTTATTGATTTATCATATAAGATAATCTTAATTCAGTGGGGCAGGATCCAAATGTATACTGAGGACCACCATTTAGCGCACTACAGAAGTATGGTCTGACCAACACACGGAAGAGTTGCTTATCAATGAACCTCATGCAGGACATGCAGTTTTCTGTCTCTAGCATCAAGAGGTGGTGTGACAATTGACGCATTTCCTGCAATCGCATAGTGACCTGGGTGACAAACAGACCAGGGGACTACTCTCACTGAAGACTGAATGAAGTGCTCATGTTTTCTAGTAGATTCTCTGCCTCAGAAGTCCTTGTAATGAAAGGTAATTCTCATAATTGTCCAAGTTTATTAATCTTCAGGTTTGTTTTTTCTCATATGCATTAAAGACATCTTCGTGAGTCAATTTCACAAGCATCTTAAATCACTGCCATCTAATTAGGCTAATTGGAGAGATAAACACACTGAGGATTCTGGCACTATTTTTACCTCAGAAGGATATATTTTTTAAGTCTCAGGTCCTGTAATTAACTTTGGAAAGCATGAAAGTTACTTCTTTGATGGAGTACTAGCACTCAGATCTAATTCTAAAGGCCCTACCAGAAGGAAGCTATTTTTAAAATAAGATGTAAATTATCATTTTTAAAAATATTGTACATCTTCCAAACTCCTGCTCCAACTTGCTTTAGTAAGAACTTCACATCCATAAATTTGTAAAGCGACATTATCTATGCAGGATGTTCTTCATGGAATGCACAAAAAAATACATTTGCAATTGAAATTATTTTTCAACTATTACGAATTGAATAAAATACAATTCCTAGTTTTAGTCTGTGATATACTGTACTTGATCATGGCATCCCTTCATCATTTTAGTTAGTAACACTTTTATTCACCAGAATCACTGTTATTTTGATCAGACACTGATACACTGGTCCTGGCCAAGGTCACATTTTAGAAGAGAAGCTAACCTATTAGTAACTTTACACAAAGCTTTCTTTATATCCCCATTCCTCAGGCTGTAATGATGGGATTAATCATTTGAGGGATCACAGACTACATCGCTGAAGCCGCTGCAGTCTTTCTGGGTGAATCAGTCACAGCAGAGCTAATGTATACTCCAACAACTGTCCCATAAAACGAGACGACAGGTGAGATCCACAGGTAGAAAAAGCTTTATACTTTCTTTCTGATGATGACATTCTCAAGATAGACGACATAATATGAGAGTAAGAAAACATGATTCCAAACACAGGAACACCACCCAAGATGCAAGCTGCCACGTATATTACTATGTTACCAACCAGAGTATCAGAACAAGTGAGCCTGATGATCTGGGCAAGTTCACAGAAGTGTGGGATTCTCAGCTCTGTGCAGAAGGACAATCTTAGGATCATTAGACTGTGGAGTAGTCCATCCCCTATGCTAATTGCCAAGGAGAAGAGAATGAGTGAAACAGTTATGTGTGTGTTCATGATGACTGTACCTAAGTGGATGGCAGTTGGCCACATGACAGTCATAGGCCATCACTGCAAGAAGACGAGTCTCCAAATCACCAAAAACCAAGACTAAACCGATCTGAGCAAGGCAGCCTGTGTAAGATATGCTCTGATTCCATGTTTGGATGTTCACCAGCATATTTGGGACAGTGGTTGTGCTTGAACTGATGTCATTAAGGGCAGACTGGAGAGGAAGAAGTACATGGGGAGGTGGAGATGGGAGTCACACCTTACAGTCAGGGTGATGAGCAGGTTTCCCAGGATAGTGACCAGATAGATAGCCAGGAACAGGCTGAAGATGAGGGGCTGCAGGTCTGGATCTTCTATCAGTCCCAGAAGAAAGAATTCTGAAACAACTGTTTGATTTCTACTTTTCATGAGTGGGTGATCTAATCTAAGAAATGGTGAAAATATGAAATATATAGACCAACAGAGGTAGTATAACAGTGCAACGTGTTAAAATCACATCTCATGGATACGTTTATTTATGTAATTTTATTTCCACAACTGAGAGAAATTTTTCTGGTTTTAATTTCCATTTCTGCGAGATTTTAAAATTTTGTTTTGTTAAGGTGTAAGTAATACACTCACAAAACTCTCATCCCATCACAAGAGCAAGAGAAAAAGTAAATAGAAAAGTATTTCATAACACGCTCTGATTTGGGGAAAAAGGCAGATTTATCTCTCAATAAGGACTTGTCCCTCATGAAAGTATGAGCCCAGCTCAAAGAAAACCTGCAGAGTACATGTCCAAACATCTGACAAGTGATAAAAAAGTCAGTATTTTATAACTCAAACAATTTTACAATAAATAGTACATCATCAGTTTTCACTCATAAAATGCCCCCCTTAGTTCAAACACATTTAAATTTTTGGTACTTTCTGAATCAGTCTCAGAAGTCCTTTTTGATGAATATTTAGTTTCACTGTCATTGCTGCCTCAATA
>RJWT010047329.1:0-11327 GCA_004365215.1 Cuniculus paca | reverse complement strand
AGCTAAAAAGTAGTACATGGGCCTATGAAGTGAGTCTTCGTGATGGATGAGGTAGAGTAGTCCACAATTCCCAGCCATGGCCATAACATACATAGAGCAGAATGGAAAGGAAATCCAAATGTGCTTGTCCTCCAGCCCTGGAATCCCATTAAGAATCAATGTTGATGGTGACAGTTTTGTTTGGTTCAGCATTACCACAATTATGTTAGTATGACCATTAATCACCTTATAGCATTGCTAAATCGTCCTATAGATCAGAAGAAAAAATCATGATCATGCTCACAGTCAGTTTCTTTTATCTTTTTACCTCAAGTGACATTTGCATGCTCAAACAACTAACTTATTTTTCTGATTTCAAAGGAATATTAGCAAAGGCACTGCTTAGACCAAATAGTCTTTGTCTGTGTATTATTTTTAAATGCATTCATCTAGCAATATATTCAACAGATAATTTTTGGTGTACAATATTTGTGTAGTCCTTTAATGGATAAATGACATTCATTAACACAGATTAAGCTTATATTATTTTTCTGAAATTGTTTTCGTTAGGATTTATCATTTAAATATTAATGTCTATACTCATTCCAAGAAGAAAAATCAACATGATAAATCAACAAACTTTAAACACATCCTATTTTTGAGAGTAAACATATAATGGTATCTTTTGAATCAATCAACTGGTGATGGAAGCAGACATTGAACCAGTGTACCAGATCATGCATGCCTCATATCATAAGTCTCTGAATATTAGAATCTTCCTAAACAAGATCAATCAGAAGGGGTATTTTAGTTGCATGATTTTCCAGACACTTTTAAAAGTGCAAGACAACAGAATGCTTTATGATGTATTGAAATATAGGTTAATAACAATGTTTTAGAAGACATAAAAGGAGCTACTAAGAGTAAAATTAAAGCAAACTCATAAGATAAATTAAATAAAAGATTCTTATCACAAAATAAAGAGAGCAAAAAGTTCCAAAAGATATCAATAAGATGTTAAAGTGACAAAACTCAGATCAAATATATTGGTTTGAAAGCTGAGCACGATGGCACATGCCTGTAATCCCAGCACCCAAGAGACTAAGGCAGGAGAATTACTGCAAGGCTGAGGTCAGCCTGGGCTACATAGTGAGTTCAAGACCAACCTGAACTGCATAGCCAGACTCTGTCTCAAAAAATTATATTGGTTGGGGATGTTAAAGTAAATTATTGAAATTCCTCTGTAAAAGTGGATATCAATCTGTTAATTTCAATTAAAAATTATGTGAGGATGATAAAGGGTTCTGCAATTAAGAAAAACATAAAGTGAAATAATGCACAATTATCAAAGAAAATGTGCACAAAATTTGGAGAAGATATATTAATTTTAGATGAAGTAGAAATCAAAGCTAGAGAAAGCTGGATAGGATCTTTTTTAATTCCAGGCAAAAGTTGTAGTAAGGGTGCAATTAAAATTTGTTTTCTAAGATGATAGTTGTACATTATTTTTGATTCACTATCTCCATGATGCTAACATACATAGCAATCAGTGAAATTCTATTTCTCAGTTCATTAATCTAAGTAGACAGAAACATTAATTAATACAAGGAATTTTCAAAATAACACTTAGGTTTTATAAATGTTCTAGCCTTCGATTAAGTGTTACTGATAAACATTTAAGAGAATATTTAGCTTTGTAATATCAAAAATCATATTTATTTGCACTTTAGAAAAACAAAGTATAGTAGTCTTAGTTTTAAGGACAATATTTTCTACAGGCTCAATTAGTAAAATTTGTTTAAAAATGTGTGCATTATACACTTCTAATAACTTTTCTATACCATATTTACCAATATATAGATTTTTATTTTAAAGAGAAAAAAGAAAAAACAAAAATGAAGAAGCAAACAAACCTAAAAAAAACCAGCAACAACAAAAGCAAAATGACGACAACAACAACAACAACAAAAAACAGCTGTATAGGTTTTCAAAACAAGATGATAAGAATTTAACAATGGTTGTTATACTGCATATTGTTATCTTCAAAATAGTTGCTCAAATTACCAGATACAGGAATAAAATGAAACAATAATGGAAGAAAACATTGGATTTTAAAAACAAGACAATTGTTGCCACAGTTGCCCACAGTTGACACAGTGCACACTGCCATCCTGCAAATAGATGCCCAGACCACCAGTCCCAGTCCTGCAGAGTCAACTAAACAATACAAGCATCAAGCTATTCCTTTCACCTCAGTTGCTATCATCTCACCCCCAGTCCTCTGAATCAGCCAGCTGCTTACTGGGTGGGGATGGGGATGGGGATGGTGTGGAGAGGAAGTCTCTTCTGGCTTCCCAGTCCACGCACCAACTGGATCACAGGAAGGCACGATCCAGCTCCTTGCTGAGTCTTTTCCCACTCCCCATTGCAGACCCTGGCTCACAGGAAGGCATGGTGCGGCTTCTTGCTGAGTCGCTTCCCACTCCCAATCCAAAATATAGATTTCAAATAGTTAAATATCTGGTGAACAATTACTTGCAATATCGGGAAGATAAACTTTGGAGATGCCTCCAAAAAACTTCTGGCAATTTGCATTCACTATAATTTCTGCTTAAAGATACAGTTACTATCTGAACAACTACTTTGAAGATAACAATACCTAATATATTAACCATTGTTAATCTCCTATTATTTTGTTTTGAAATTCTCTATCATCATTTTTATTCTTTTTTTGTTTTAAAATTTTAAAAAATGCAATTATTCTGTTAACTTTTACCTATTACATTCACTTGTCTGCCTCAGTCTGTACCTGCTGGTGTCGCCAAATACAGTAGCTATAAACTTATGCAGCTTCATTTTTAATTTGAGCCTATCATGACAGTTCTGAACAATCCTCATATCAATTCTGTGTTACTATTTCCTTCATAAGGAAGAATAAAATAATTTACTTTATATCAAAATATATATCCTTAGTTCTATTGGATTTTAACCACATGTCCATATAACATAATCATCTAGAGATAGGAGTCTCCTAAAATGTTAATGGATAATCTTGGGGATTACCTGTGTCTAATCTGATAAAGGCATTTCCAAACTGAGATGTAACAGCAAACACAAATAAATATTCTGTACAATCCCTTTTTTGTGAGGATAGTGCTAATTAAGGAATTGCTTTATTCTTACATTTAAATTTCAGGCCTCCTACAGGTTTAAGAAATCTTTCAAATGCTCAATTAAAACTGTAAGTTTAAACCAAATGAAAGTACTATTTGCAGATTTAATCTGCTGGTTTAAGATAAATTTTCGGATTTTTTTTCCTAAGAGTCTAATTCACTGTCTCTGTTTAGGGAATTTTACTGATATACTGCTGCGGGTTTCTAAATATCGCAATTTTGTCATCATTTATAGAGTGCAGTTTTATGTACCTCCCATTGACAATCCTCATTTCCAAAATTTACAAGCATTGGCTTTTTTTCTACTATATAATTCTCAGTTCTTATGACTCAAAAAAATAGGTTCCTCTTGGTAAATATTGCCACAAATATATATATATATATATATATATATATATATATATATATATTCTTATGCATATATATTCTTATGCATAATATGTATATATATATATATGCATCAGAATTTCTACTCTTTGTGGTGGCACATGCCTATAATCTCAGCTACTCAGGAAGGTAAGGGAGGAGGATCCCATGTTCAAGGCCAGCCTGGGCAACACCAGATGGTCTCAAAAATTTAAAAGGAGTAGGGGTAGGGGGAATGGGACTGAGGATATAGTTCAGTATGAGACCTTCGGTTCTATCTCAGTATGGCAAAAAATAAAAATAAGAATTTCCTGACAGATGCCTCCTACTAATTCAGGGAGACTCATAGATTCATAAGAAGAAGGGGAAGACAGGCAGCAACTGGAACTCAAACATGATCCTTGTGATTTATAATTATTATCCATATATTTTCCCTTACTCTGTGACAAGGGAGTGGTTTATTCCTGATGTCCATCATTCTCAAAGCAAACAATCTTACATGGTTAGAACAATTATTCATAGAGATGCATGGATGCTACAATAATTTAAATTGAATTATAGTACCAAAGGTAGGAAATAAGTGTTTCCACTAGCACCTGTACCATCTTCTTGTATCATGTTTAATTTGAACATAGATAATGGAACAAAACACTCCTTTCTAGGGAAAAATCAGTTATTATTCATCTTGAATCATTTTTTCTGTATAAAATGAGATTCTCCCATCACTGTTACCTAAATTATTATATTCAAATACCTTAATTCTGGAAGACAAAACAAGGAGGTAAATTATACCTGGTTTGAGTTCCAAAAAGTGTGTCCAAGCATTACAAATTCTTGATCTGAAGACTTTTGTCCTGTACTAGAAGAAAAATGAGTGCTATATATCCCAAATATCCCAAGGGAACATTTGCAAGCATCAGACAAATATTGTTGGAATTAAGATAATCTCCAGGGCAACCAGTAATGACTGACAAACATCTAAATATGATATGCTTGCAGAGAGTATCTCTGTATGTGTACATGTATGTATGAATACGTATGTGTCATATCTATACATGCATTAGAAATGGAGTATTATAATAGAAAACAATAATTTCATTACTGTAGGTTGGGGTTCCTTTTCTACAAAGTTTTGCAAAAGTCCTGGGGGAACCACAGTGAATACACTTAGATAATGCGAGTGATTTATTTATGTAGTCGCTTATTAAATTCCTATTTTAAAATGATTTTTAAAGTATATTTATCCTTCTACTGAAGTAGTATGTGCTTTAAATTGTTAATAATGTATATGTCCAGGTAAATGCTTTAAATAGGAATGGACTAATTGATTATATAAATAAAATTAAATGTTTTTCGAGGAAGAGATTTTTTAGGGTACATTGAAATCTATCAAGTAGACGAACATAATTTACTTATTTTTCTATCTTTTCTATCATTTGCTATTTTTATTTTAAAAAACTACAATAAATATACTTGATCATAAATCACATATTACATCCCATATTTTATCAGTTATTCAAAATGCATTCCTAGCAGTGTATGAATCCTCATTCTATTATGTCAAGAGTATAACAGATTCTAGGATGTAGTTCAGTGGCAGAGTGTTTGCTTAGCATGTGTGAGACCCTAGAATTAATTTAAAAAGACAAGTTTATCTTGAGGATGTCTATAACAATTTGATTTGGCAAATTGAAATATAATTGATAGTATTTAATTTATAGTTGATTAGTAAATTAAAGATAGTGACTTTTAAAATTTTTATCTTTGTTGCACTCAGTTCTAAATTACTACTTCTATTATTTAAAAGTCATTATGGACTTCATTGAGGTTTCTTCTGCATTTTGACCTCATATAACTTCTGTGGGGTTGTAAACTCAAAAAAAAGTGAACGTTGTACACACGCTAGAGAAGAAAGAGTATTGTATGTTACTGTGATACAAATCGCAATTTGGTTTTTATTATTTTCCAGTTTTGTCTATTTTTCTTTGAGTTCATATTGACCAACTTCTCCAACACTATTACCTAATGCTTTTCAAGTGTACGTGCTTCTAGTCTTAAGATCAGAGAATCTTCAGAATTCAACTTTTAAGAATGACGTTTAACCATAAAGGTATTTTTTCACTATGCATTAATTTACTTCTTGATATTCTTTTGGTCACAATCCACATTTTTAACTCAAGCACAGCAGAGAAAAGATGGTTTATTTTAAAAGTTGTAAGTCTAAGAACCTAAGAAATCATCTGTATCAAGAGGGCTGATGGATAAATTTCGATGAAGATTGAAACTTGAACTTTAGATTAAGGAACTCATTGTAGCCTTAGAGTGATTTTGGTGGAGTACCAAGGTGAAATCCTGGTTAAGCAGGATTCAAGACAGAAGAAAAGGAGAGAAATTGGAGACCAGAGAACAAAAACCATTGTCAGTATACAAAAACTTTTCTATGAATTTGCCCTATTTTTAAATGTATGGGCTGGGGATGTTGCTCAGTGGGTAGAGTGCTGGCCTAGAAGAAACAAGGTCCTGGGGTCCATCCCCAGCACCACAACCACCACTACCAAAATAATATTCACTGGACACCTGCTCATTTTTATATCCTTTTTTCTCTGCTTTCATCCTTTTCATCTTTCTTCACAATATATACTGTGACTATTGTATACTATGTTAGTCTTTCATGTGCTTTGATAGGTGAAGTCCCCAAAATTGTTTAGCTCAACATTTTTTCATACTTTCTATTATTGATTTTTATTTCATCATTGAATCACTGGGAAGTACGTTCATTTTTAAATTCCCTAATGCATATTGCTTAAAGAGGAGTAGGTATCTTCCTTTCTTTTAATTAATCACTTTGAATTTTTCTCAGAAGAGTACTTTTATCATGTAGTCTTTAGGTTCTTGCTTGTTTTTATTTCATCTTTGTGGTTCAAGTATATATTTCAGTTATACTACATAGTTACTTTCAGTGAGAAAGAGTGGGCATGGTGGCACACACCCGCAGTCCCAGTTATTCTGGAGGCCAAGGCAGGAATATCACAAGTTCAAAAAACAAAAACAAGTCCAAGGCCATCTTGGGCAATGTAGTGAGTCCTTATCTTAAAATAAATATTTTTAAAAGCTGGACATTTGCCTCATGCTTCAGTGCTTGCCTAGCATATGCCAGGTCCTAGACTCACCTGCACTACCACAAGCACACAAACAAAAGACAAGGCAATGAGAAAAATATCTTCAATCATTTGGGTTGATCAATCAGTTGCTGGTCTTGAATTTATCCCTTTGAGAAATTCTTATACACATGTCCTGATTGCTTTAAACATGTTTTCATTAGCCTGTGTCTTTCACCAGTTCAACTATCATGCTTCTCATTAACAGTACTGTATCATATATGGATTTTATTTGTCTTTATCTTATTGTAGTTTACTGAATGCCTTCCATTCATGAATTAATGTAATTCATTAGTTTTAGGATTTTCTTTATCATATATTAAAATATTTATTTTGCTTAATTTTGCCTCTTTTTCTACATATGTGTCCAATATGTCATTTATGCCACCTGTTCTATTTCTTTCATCATTTTTTTCTCTGTGCTCACCTGGGAGGTTATCTATACTAACTGCTCTTTGTTCATTGATCATCTCATTAAGCTCCACTGTTGGAATCTTTTAAAAGAAGGTAGCTGTGAGATCCATGAAAGACATTTGGAAATCAACAGATTCAGCTCAAAGCTCTAAAAAAACTTCTCATCTGCTATCCCACAAGGAGCCAGGGAGAGTAAAAGGTAGTAAGAGTGAGAAGGAGAAGATCTGGATCTGTTTCCACTACTTGGATGGGGTCTCTATTGAGTGATGGTCACAGGAGTTTGAACTTTTCAAAGATGTGGTATTAAACATTCTTTGAATTTTCAAAAACAAAGATTCCACTTAAAAAACCTTAAGCAAAAGATGAATGTATGTGTTCTGTTAAATAAAATACAAAAACAAAGCAGTAGAAATACCTTTACTCATTAATGGATCCAGGTGTACAGATAATAGCAGCAATCTATATTTGTATATTTATTTTTTCTGTTTCTTTTTTTTTCCTTATTGATGTTAGTTATAAACAGGATCTTTCCAAACAACAGCAAGATGTCCAACAACTCTCTAGATTTATATACTTTCAGTTAAGCAGGACCAATTACAAAGATTCCTGATTCACAATATTTGCATTATAAGAACAAACACGAAGGCCATCACTGAAATCATGGTTTCAACCCTGTACCAATCTCAAAAGTCAATAAAGTGAACTTTTCATTTCCTGCCCCCCAGTCTATATATCACCCTTTGAGTCAAATAGTACCAAGCCAAGGAAAAGCATTGCCTAATCTTGTAAGGAACAGATTCCAAGTACTAATAGTAAAAGTCAGGTTGAGCTCAAGCTGTTATCAGCGAGTCAAGAGATGATGATGATGGTGGGCTGCCTGACACTATGCTGGAGACTCACTTCTTCCTTCCATGACCTTCACTGCTACGGACAGAGATTGCATGGAGTGAGAAGAATCTAGAGGCTTCCTAATAAACATCAACATTTGAAAATCAGGTTCAAGAGAGGGAAGGCAGAGGCAGGCTCTGCACAGAGGGCGTTCCAACATCGGCAGCGGCTGCTCTCCAGTAACCAGCTCAGAGGGAAAGGCAGAGGCAGGCTCTGCTCTCAGCGCATTCCATTGGACAAAGGGAAACACTGCTTGCTGGTAAGGAGCTCAGAGGGAAGGCAGAGGCAGGCTCTGCACAGAGTGCATTCCAACAACAGGAGTGGCTGCTATCCAGTCACCAGCTCAGAGGGAAGGCAGAGGCAGGCTCTGCACAGAGTGCGTTCTAACAACGGGAGAGGCTGCTCTCTGGTAACCAGCTCAGAGGGAAGGCAGAGGCAGGCTCTGCTCTCAGCACATTCCATCAGACAAAGGGAAACACTGCTTGCTGGTAAGGAGCTCAGAGGGAAGGCAGAGGCAGGCTCTGCACAGAGCACGTTCCAACATCGGCAGTGGCTGCTCTCCGGTAACCAGCACAGAGGGAAGGCAGAAGCAGGCTCTGCTCAGAGTGCATTCCACCGGACAAAGGGAAACGCTGCCTGCTGTGGAATACAGGAAAATGACAAAACGAAAGAGCACAATGCAACCTTGCACCTCCAGTCCTTCCAAAACAAGCCAAAGAGACATGGACACAGAAGAAAATACGAGCCACACACCTGAAACTTCTGAAATGATACCAACCGAAGTAAAGAAACAACTCCATGAAACTTTAAAGGAAATGAGATTAGAAATGATTTCCCAGGTAAAACAAGAGATGATAAATGTAATGAAAGAAATGCTAAGCACATCTAAAGAAGATATAGCTGGAAAAATAGAGGAACACTGCAAAAAGATGGAAACCTTGAATGAAAAATACAAGAAAGAATTAGAATGCATGAAACAGATTCAAAGAGATATCCAGGAAATCAAGAATGCCATTGAAAGCTGGCAAAGCTGCCTCAGTGAATGTGAAAATAGAATTTCAGACCTCAAAGACATGATAGCAGCTAGTGAGGAAGAAAGAAAACATCTTTTAAAAATAACAAGGAATCAGGAAAAAGCAATTCAGCAGTTGCAAGATGATGCAAAGAAAAACAATATAAGACTAATAGGTGTAAAGGAAAAAGAAGGAGAAAACACAAATGATATAAAATCACTATTTAAAGAAGTCATAGCTCAAAATCTCCCAAACATGGGAAAGGAAACCGACATACACATAAATGAAGCATATAGAACTCCAACTAGCCATAACCAAAATAAATCAACACCCAGACATATAATTATCAGCATTCCAGAAATTGAACATAAGAACAGAATATTAAAAGCAGTCAGAGAGAAGAAGCAAATCACCTCTAAAGGAAAGCCCATCAGAATCACCGCAGACTTCTCAACACAAACAATGAAGTCAAGAAGAGCATGGAGTGAAGTATTTCAAGTTCTAAAGGAAAACAACTTCCAACCCAGACTGATGTACCCTGCAAAACTATCCTTCAAAATTGATGGAGAAATAAGATACTTCCATGACAAAGAGCACCTGAAGAACTACATGACCACCAAACCAACCTTGCAAAGAATACTGAAAGATAATCTAGAGAGACATGAAAATAGCTATGACATCAAAAACATCAACAGAAGAGGAACACCAATCAGGACAAGCAATTAAGTGGAGGGAAAAGGTAAAGAAACCACTGCAGAAAGATATCATGATGAAAACAAGCCAGTATATATCACTTATAACCATTAATGTAAATGGCCTCAATTCACCAATCAAAAGGAGTAGACTGGCAGAATGGATCAAGAAACAACATCCAACCATATGCTGTCTACAAGAAAACCATCTAACCCAAAAGGAAATTCATAGACGGAAAGTCAAAGGACGCAAAACAATACTCCATGCAACAGGAACCCAGAAAAAAGCAGGGGTAGCTATTCTGTTTGCAGGTGATGTGAACTTCAAACAAATAATGGTAAAAAGAGATAAAGAAGGTCACTACATACTGGGTAGGGGAAAACTCCAAGAGGAGGAAATAACAATCTTAAATATATATGCACCAAATATGGGAGCACCCAACTATATAAAACAAAGATTAATAGAAACGAAAAATCAAATAAGCAATAACACAATTATAACAGGAGACCTTAACACACCCTTGACTGAAAGAAACAGATCAACTAGACAGAAAATCAGCAAAGAAATAATAGAACTGAATCAAACCTGTGAACAAATGGACCTGGTAGACGTCTACAGAGCTTTCCACCCAACAACATCAGAGTATACATTCTTCTCAGCTTCACATGGTACATTCTCTAGAATAGACCATATTTAGCCCATAAAACATGCTTAAATAAATGCAAAGGAATTAAATTATCCCATGCATACTATCTGATCACAGTGCCATCAAACTGGAAATTAATGACAAAAGAAATTGCAAAAACTCCATAAACACATCGAAATTAAATAGCACACTCCTGAACAATCAGTGGGTCACAGAGGAAATTAAAGAAGAAATTAAACAATATCTACAAGCAAATGAAAATACAAATACAACTACTGGAACCTGTGGGATGCAATGAAAGCAGTCCTCAGAGGGAAATTTATTGCGGTGAATTTCCACATCCAGAAAATGGAACGAATGCAAATAACCTGATGTTACACCTGAAACATCTAGAAAAAGAAGAACAAGCCCAACCCAAAGCCAAAAGAAGGGAGGAAATTGTAAAGGTCAGAGCAGAAATTAATGCAATTGAGACTAAGAAAACAAAACAAAGACTCGACAAATCAAAGAGCTGGTTCTTTGAAAGAATAAATAAAATAGATAAGCCGCTAGCCAACCTTATTAAAAAAAGGAAAGAGAAAACTCAAATCCATGCAATAAGGAATGAAAAGGGTGAAATCACTACAGACCCTGTGGAAATACAGAAGATCATCAATGCCTATTTAGAAAATCTTTATTCTCATAGGTTTGAGAACACCGAAGAAATGGACAGATTTCTAGAAACATATCAATTACCAAAACTGGACCAAGAAGATGAAAAACTACTGAATAATCCAATTTCAGCTAATGAAATCAAAAATGTAATTAGAACCTTACCAACCAAGAAAAGTCCAGGTCCTGATGGATTCACAGCTGAGTTCTACAAGAAATTCAAGGAAGACTTAATGCCAACACTCCTCAAACTCTTCAGTGAAATCAAAAGGGAAGGAAGTCTCCCTAAATCATTCCTGGAAGCAAGTATTACCCTAATACCAAAACCAGAGAAAGACCCAACCAA
>RJWT010047328.1:0-11319 GCA_004365215.1 Cuniculus paca | reverse complement strand
AAAAAAATCCTCTATTGGTCAACTGATCTGCTTTAGAATAGTCAGATCATTTCATTTAGAGCAATGTAATATTTATTTTCCTTGTTAAATTTGGAAATCTAATTCTGTAGAACACAAACATTTTCTGCAAAGTCCTCTTTGTTCTGCTTGCTAGCATTTTCTCTATCATCATTGCATTTAGCAACCTTGATCCACACATACTTGAACATACACTCTTTCCTACTCTTCAGTGAAAAGTGACTCCCTTGCCAATATTTTATTTTATTGTGAACCAAGGGAAGCCTCTCTGGCTTTAGAATACCTTTTAAGCAGCTTTCTAGACAAATGTTATATCTCTGATTTTCTCAATTATGTATACCCAACATGGTAGTGGAACTTTCTTGGCAAATATTTTATCTCCTATGATCCCACTGTTTGTATCATGTACCCTCTAAAACCTTTCTTAGCCTCATAATTCTCATTAATTCTATGCAGTGTGTAAAAGACTTCATAGTAGTGTCAAGTTTACATGACTTGTAGGTTCACTGTGGTTTGGATCTAGTGGAAAATTGTAAGGTTGACACAAAAGTTGTAGAACATAGTGCACACAAGTATTTTGCACTAAAAACAGACTAGAGAGAAAGCCAAGTATAAATATCCAAAGCACAGTAATATAGAATGTCTCCTTTCCAATATTGGGAAAAAAAGTATTCTAATTATCATGAGCCTTATAAATAAAAGCCCTCAGGAGAGTTTTATTTCAATTTTCAATTTTGACGATTGGCATCTTAATACTTGATAATGATACAATAATGATTTATACCTTATTATTCAGGTATGAATATTGCAACAATTTCCAAATCAAGATAGTAGTGTATTCATAATGTTTGTTTTATATTTAACATACTAGTATGCACTTCACATGAAGTCATTAAATACACTATCTTCTAAATCAAAATAATTTTCATCAAGATTAAAAATGGTCAAAGAATTAAATAAAAATAATAATTAAGATCAAAATCTTACCTCTTTAAAATGTCTTTATCTTGCTATATAAGCAGAGTAGAAATAGTGCTCATATGTAGTATATTCTATCTTCAAATCAAATAAACACTAATTACACATTTAGCACTAATGTTTCAGAAAAGATAATCAGACGGTTTGCAGCTGCATATATCTTAATAGACTATCATTTACTGTATTAACCTAGTCATTCATCCAGCAAACATTTATTATATACCTACAGTACAGTGGTATGCTGTAGCCAGTTGTGAGTTTTTCATCACTGGTTACTGGGACCGCAGACGATGAGCACCGTTGCATTTTCGAGAAGATTCTAAGTCGTTTCTTAGAGCGCTTATTAAAAACTAATTTACATACATATATACGGTTACAATCATGCCCTAGTTATTTTACTTCATTTTGCTATCATCTGTGTCCTCAGGGTTGTTTATTACTCCCATCAGATGGTGTGCACCTGTGTGCTTTTTCCTTATTCCATACTCAGTGACTTCCATAGCTCGTACTTGGCCTTGAAGAAAGAATTTGAACCCCAGAACTTGGGAATCTACTAGGAGAACCCATTCTTGTGCATTTATTAGCCAGCCACTACCATGTGCGTGGTGGCACAATACATGTAAAGGTGTGGGTACGTTCCCCACAAGTCATTTAGGATAGAGGGGAAATAGGTAAGGGCTCCAACATGGTGAGGTCATGCATAGTGGCACAGTAGTGTCCCCTAAAAATGTCCCCATCCTAATTCCTAGAACCCATAACTGTGTTACTTCATACGGCAAAAGGGAATTCACCAGTGTGACTGAGTTAAAGCTGTGGAAAGGCAGAGAGCATCCTGACTTTTCCAGGTGGCCCAATGGTCACATGAGGCCCTTCTAAAGGGAAAGGTGGAGAGTTAGACTCACAAGAGAGGTGAGGATGAAAGTAGAGATCAGATACAGAGTTACATTTAGCTTTGCGAATGGAAGAGGACAGGTTACCTCAAGGTGTTAGAAAAGGCAGGGAAACAATTCTCCCTTACACACAGGACTAAATGAAATTAGTAGTGTAAGACTGTGTGAGCCATGTAAGAGAAATCATGTTCCTGTTACTGGTCCATTACTATTTTCTCAGTAAATACGTTCACAGAGTAGTCTCATTCTGTGAAAGCCAGCAGTGAGGTTCTTTGCTCTCACACCTCAAGTTACTGTGCATGCTGGGGTTCTTTTCCTGTGAATCTGCAGTGATGCTACCATTCAGGGGAGAAAGCGAGTAATGAGACTGAATTATTGAGGACGCACCACACCCTAGGTCTGAAATCCACTCGTTTGACATGGAGTGGTCGCCTTCCTCCCTTAACTTGTAACATTTATTTACTTAATCATGTCCACTTTAACCAGCATTCTTCCTTGAGTAGGAGAGTATTTCTACAGGAATACTGGGATACCACAGCAGGCTCTCAACATTTTCTCATCACTGTCTGCTTCTGACTTGGTGACAGTTGTTGTGTGCCGCAATCTGTGTCCCTTTTCCTAGCAAGAGGAACTGTTTTTTAGCTTATTAAAGGGGAAATACATTGGTTAGATCATTGACGGTAGAGAATTCGCATTCAGATAACCAAGGGTCATTTTTTTCTTCCTTTAAATTATGTAGGAAGATAAGGTGGCATTACATACTGCTCATCCCCAACTCTCTGTCCCACATATTTTCCATTAGCCTCCCCTTCTCCGTGGTGGGCCCTGTTCTCTGCCCCTGTGCTCCTGTGGCACCTGCACACAGGGGACTCTTCCCTGATGTGGTCACCTTTGCAAGCAGCTTCCTGGAGCGATGGAGAAGTAGGCCTGACCTCTTCCCTCCATCCCAGACAGCCCATTCTTGCCTTACCCACTTAGATATAGAAGGGTGGTCGATCCCCTTAAGAAATATGGAAAATTTAAAAGTAAGACAGATTTTAAACTATTTGCTGGAAAGTATGTTTGTATTACCTAAAGCAGGTTCTACCCAGAGCAGTGACATACGAAATAAGAGATGATTTTAAACTTTTTAAAAGAGTTACATGTTTAGTTAAAATGTTAAAAAAGACATAGGCAGATCATATCCATGAGTTTATAGGTAATGATTAGAATGAAACAAGTAAACATTACAGTGTCCCGACATGCAGTCAATTAAAAACATTCTGGAGTGGACGTGGCAGCATTTAGGTGGGTGGTGTGGTTACTGAAGTCTGTGAAATGCAGAGCTAAGCATTAAGTGCCTCACATTTAGCTCATCACAGGGCAGTCTGCCTTTTGATAGATAGGTCTACCTTGAGTTTCTAACTCTTTCCATTCAGAAACTTTTATCACTAGAAAAGAAAAATCGCAAATCTCATTCAAAATGTGTTCATTCCTTCCGTGAGTACTGGGCTGGGTTATTTAATGTGTCAGGGCAGGACAGTTCATGGTGCCACTTGGCACTCTGGGTGCCCTAGAGAAGCCTGGCATAATTTAAAAGTGCAAGTCTAGAGCCTTCAGAACCCACATTTGGCTGGGGTGGGGGTGGGGGTGGGGGGCAGCATTCGCTGAAAAAGATTGCAGACCAACTCAAAATATGCCTTAAGCAAAAGATGGCATGTTAACAAATGCCACAGTATTCTTTGGAACTTTTCTCTTTCTTGAGTTCACTTTGCTCCTAGGCAGCTCTTGAGGTATTTTGTTATTTCAAGCTTCTCCAAGAAGGATAGGTTAGTTTTCTTTTGAATAATAATGTTGAGGGTCCCCAGACAGCCCCAGGCTCCTCTTCTGTATGGAGCCTGCCAAGGGCCAGCACTCTTCTGTGCGCTTTGCCCATTTGTAGGGAATTGTCATCAAACCCCTTGGAGGTGAAACTTGTCCCCATTGTTAGCATCGTTTCCCAGGTGAGTGAAGGGAGCTTGCCCTGGGTCTCAGAGTCTGATGCAGCCAGATCAGCCCGGAGCAGCCTGACTCCAGGCGTGGGCCCTCCTGGCCATGCCACTGTGGCGTCTGTGCTAGCAGGGGAAGGAGGGAGGGTTTCCCATGTGCGATGCTGAGGGAGATCCAGAGCCACTGTAGGTCCATTCAGTCTACCAGGAGGTTGTCACTGTCCTTTCCTTGATCCTGCCCATTCTCTATTTGTGCCCTGTTTCATATTTGAAACCTAAGTAGATTTTCAGTGCAGAAGATTCTGTAATTCAACAACCTATCTGATCAGTCTCTTAAATGGGGCGACCTTGTGGTGAGAAAAAAAAGTCTCATGCTATAAGGTAATAAAGTTGAGATTCAAATTTGAAGTTTACCTTTGAGTTATCCAAAGCCCTTTGACTCATTTGTGCCATGTGCAGTGGCCACCCTGCCTATAGACTGACTTTCTGGTTCCCTCCTATTGGGTCGTGTCCTGTTCCTCATGGCTTTCTTCTTCCATGGAGCTCCTTGTTTGTTTTCTGTACCTTCATGTGTGATGGGCTTCATGTGTACCCCTAGCCTAAAGTAGAAACCAACCTCACAGCTTTGACCCCACGTATACCCAATTCCCAATACTGCCTAATCCTCTGAAAGTCTGACTGCACAGTGTAAGAGGGCACTAATTTTAAGGATACAAAGAATCTTTGAAGGAAGAATTGAGCAGCTATGTTTGAGGAAGAGCTGACTCAAGGTAGTATTGGGGAGTCTCGGGCCGGAACAGAAAGGTTACGTTTCCTTAAGCCACTGCCGGCAGAATGTCTCCCTCCATCTGCCCCCAGTGCCCTTGGTGACACTGTTCTATGTGAAAGAATCCAAGGGGAAGTCTGGATATGGTTTATGCTAACATCGGTGTTTGCGGTTCTGAAACCTGGAACAGAGCAGTCCTTAAAAGGAAGGAAACTTGTATTTTTATTTCGTCTCGCTCACTTTCAAAAGGTCACTGGATGAGTCACGGTTCTTTTGTCATCTGATAGGTACTAATTTTGTAATCTAGATTGTATTTACTATGTGTGACAAATAATAGTACAATTATACGCCATCAAGTCGTATTTCTTGGTACAGACCTACATTTTTGAAACGTTTTCTATTTTGGCATGAGGCACACTATTGATGTTTAATAACCCTAATCTAGTACGTCATGTGCTGTTACAATTAAAGAGTGTGTTCTCGGTCTTCCCTATATGTAATTCAGAACTAGAATGTATCTATTTTTATATTTAGCTTTTAGACCTAATAATCTGTTGAAAACACTTAAGGCTAAAATTGCATGTAGTCTATAAATTATCTTTAAGCTGTTATTTTTATAAAAATTGCCTTAGTTTTCTTCCAGACACCTTAATAAAAAAAATAGAATGTTAGTTGCAATGATAATTTTAATGATGCTATAAATCCCATAAACTTCTCAGAAGAAATGAATCTCTGTAAATGTTGACAACAAAATGTTCCTTAAATGAAGTTTGACTGGCCTCATAGTACCCAAATCTTTAAAACTAAATATTACGTAACACTGAACACTAAATTTAATCCCCGAGATCAAGTTTTAGCGTAAATGCTCTAAGGGCATAAGTGGTCCAAAGGTGTTTCATGACAGCAGGTGAGCTCTGTGCCCAAGCCCCTGGTCAGGTCATGTCTGTGAGATCATCCAGGTAGCTTGTGGGATCCAAGTTTTCTTTTTATACATGAGGTCCTTGCATTACTTTTTCTTAAACTTTTACTCAGTTTTTTATCTTTTTGTTTTCAGTGTACTATTTATAGCTATAATAACTTGTTTTTAAGCCATACAAGAATCAGCTTACCTCTCATTTATTTCAACACCTGACATTATTATGTGCTTCTGTTTTATTTCATATCTCCTGGCTTGTTCTGTCTTCCTTTTGCCATGTAGACAAAATGTTTTGCCTGTACAAATGAATGGTCTGGCTGGTCATAAAAATGATTGGATTAGAACTCCAGACATGCCCCATCATCTCTGAACATTTAATACTGTGGACTCTAGGAGGCTAAGTCTTTTTCTTCCTTTGCAAATGATTTACTGTTTTGCTGTGATCTCTGGCTGATTGTACTGTTTATCCTTAAGATACAGAAATTTTACTCAGGTATTTATGAATGTTTTTCTCTTTTGGATGTTCCATCCTTTTAGTTTCTTTACTCTGGTCTTCTTCAGCCTGAGAAATATTTGCAAAATGTTCTACTGTGCTCTTACTTTGCAGTTACTTTACATTATATCCACTGCATCTTTATTCCTTGTCTATTTGTTCTGTCCCTGTGTTAATCCTGTACATTTGATCATCTCTTATTGCCTCTCTCTGCACCCAAAGTGAGGGACATGCCTGTACGCTCCACTTGTGATCTATTGTGGCTAACTGCTGTCGCAGTGGTGTGTATCTGTTAGTCTCCTAGCCTGCTTCTGCCTCCTCATGATAGTTAGATCTAAAGTGCTGCATTTACTTCCTAACAGGAAAGCACCTTCGTCCCCTGGGTCTCCTGCAGGATTTCTGTTTGAGTTTCTACATGGGCAACTAGGAACTTTAGATCTGTTTCCAAATGCAGCTACTCTATAGCGCTAGTGCAGTTTTCTCCTCGTCTCAGCCTCTAAACCTCAGAGCAAGCATGAGATTCTTACAGAGGCTCCTTCGTTTATCTCCAGGGACATAGCAGCTTCTTCAGGATAAGGAGCTGAAGCAGCACCCCGCTGAGAATGACGGCATCAGCTGCTTCAGCCCGTCCAGGCTTGTGACCTATCCGGTCCCCAGTCCCCCACTCACCTTTTTTTTTTTATTAATAAAGAGAAAGTATCCTGGGCAGCATATAAAATACATAATATCATTAATCCATATTAATAACAAAACTTACTTCTAAAAATATTTTTATTATAACTTCTTTTTAAAAGAGAGCAGAAAAAAACATGTGGGCTGCAGGTTGGATAGATCTGTCAGTATGGGCATCCATGTGCTTTATTTGTAATTTTTAACTTTGTTGTAAGGTTTCACCCAACTTCCTTTCAAAATTCACTTGACAGAGCTCAGAAGGTGAGGCGATGAATCTGTGTTTATATTGCATTTGTGCTTATATTACAGCCTCAATCAAAGTGTATGACCTTTGTTTAAAAACACACACACACACACACACATGGGCCGGGTATTTAGCTCAGTGGCCTAAATGTCTGCCTGGCAAGCACAAGGTCGCGAGTTCTATCCCCAGTGCCACAAAAACAAACTAAAAACCACACACACACACACACACACACACACACACATTTGTACATGTGAAAGTACATATCTGTGGCTATATATATATCTTGGTTGCTGCAACAAAACACCTGACACCCAAAGCGAAGCAAGGAAAGGTTTATTTAGCTACAGGTTCTGGAGATTTCAGTCCATAATGAGCTGGCTCCAAGGCAGAGTGGCAGGGCACTGGGGCAACACTTCAAGGCAGCAGCCAGAGCCAAAAAAAAAAAAAAACCTCTTTTCCTCTCTTATATTGTACACAGGCCACCACCCTGCTTGAGGGTGGGTGTAGCACTCACAAAATCTCCTTGCCCTCCTTTGCACAGACTGAGCATGTTACAAACTAGTGACTCTGGCCCCCTGCTGAATCATTTAAAGTTCTGACCTTCTCAAATTGACACAAGGAACAATATCCTAGAAAGGTGACTACTTGTTCTCTATGCTTCAGGATGTAGAGCTGTTCAGTTACTTAAGCTTCTAGACTTCTCAAGTTGACACAATGCATAAACTATAACAATATACACATACATGCACACATTCATAAATGTAAAGTTAGATACAGATAGACAGACAGATAATCTGAAAACAAGAAAGGGGAGAGAGAATGGTGAAAGCGAAAGAAATCACCAAGGTCTCCTTTGGCTGTTGAGCAAACCGAGTGCTCACTTTTTTCTTGGGTCTCAGTGCTCAAAGCTCACCTTTTCTTAGAACTGGCTCATTCATAGACATTACTTCAGTACCCTGTTTGTCAGAATAAACTGTGTTACAACAGGGCTGGGCTTTCATGTCAGACACAAGAATGAGAGCTGGTGCCCTTCATGTAGTTTACGTTTTAAAGCAGAATGATTGGTCCTGAAAATTACTTGCTGATAATATCAGATAAAATATCTTTAGCTACTTTGTAAATGTGTACCATTCTCATGTGTGCTGAGTTATTTAAATAAAAGACTATAAATATTATAACATCCTATGGGTTACGGAATGTTTCAAGATTACTTACAAGTAAATACGGAAGACTAAGAGTTCAACTAATTCTTTCTCAATGATCTTTTTATGTGGAATGTTTTATTAGTACATGTTCACAGTGCTCACACTCCTTGTAGGGAACTGATCCTTGTCTGTAAGGCATCTTAATTCTTTTTGAATTCCTTTTCCCAATGATCTCTTAATATACTCTTGGCTTTCAATGAGTGCTCTTATCTATATATTTTATATTAACTATTTAAGTCTTACATGAACTAACTGGCCTTATTTACATTAACCATTGTGCCTTATTTTATTCTCGATGCTGAATAAAATCTCTCTTCTGAGATTTGTGAGAAATAACTGTTAGACTAAGACAAGCATGAAGAGCAAGATGTCAGATGAATGTGTTGCTAGAGTCATAAAAGAGACATCATGGAGACATTGAGCTCTAACACAAACTGGCCTGGCCACCAACCAGAGCATCATTCCCACCTACTTCCTGGATGTCTACAGACTTTGCCATCCAGACCTGAGCTTCTGTGTCCATCTCTTTTGTCCCTCCAGGGAGGACGAGCATGCCCTCATCCAGCAGTATTGCCAGACTCTTGGAGGCGAGTCCCCGGTGAGCCAGCCACAAAGTCCAGCTCAGATCCTGAAGTCTGTGGAGAGGGAGGAGCGTGGAGAGCTGGAGCGTATCATTGCAGACTTGGAGGAAGAACAGAGGTGGGCTAGGCCTGGGGGAACAAAATATGCCACCTTTTCTTTCATGTGGAGGCCATGCTGGCCCCTACCAGTCCTCTTTGCAGAGCGGTCGTCCAAGACATGGTGTCATGGCGGAGTCCAGACTTTAGCAGACACTAACCTGCTGGGATGAAGGCTGTGAAGCCAGTGGTGTCGGGGGCTTCAGGGATGTTTTCTACAAGAACACTTGCCTAACGCTCTGGTGCTCTTCCTGCTTGCTCATTTTACTGCTAACACATGTCTTCACCTGAGAGGAAATAGCAGCCCAAGCTAAATTCAGAGCTGATAGACACTTTGGGAGGGAAGGCAGTGTACACAATAACAATGCCGTGTTTGCCTTCTTTGTGTTAGGAATCTGCAGGTGGAGTATGAGCAGCTGAAGGAGCAGCACCTGAGAAGGGGCCTCCCTGTCGGTTCACCTCCAGACTCGATTGTGTCTCCCCATCACACCGCGGAGGACTCAGAACTTATAGCAGAAGCAAAACTCCTCCGGCAGCACAAAGGTCGGCTGGAGGCGAGGATGCAGATATTAGAAGATCACAATAAACAGCTGGAGTCTCAGCTGCACCGCCTACGGCAGCTGCTAGAGCAGGTAGGGTGTGCAGGCCTCAAGTGGTCACCTCCCCGCTGGTGACCTGGGCTCGGCGTCAAGAGAAGTAAAAAGGTCGACCTTCAATTTCTCACCTCCGTAGTTAGTTTCAGTTCAACTAGCTTAGAAATCTCTTTTGCATGCACATATTAAATCCTTGCTGGCACAAAAAATGCGTTTTCCCAGTTTACAGTAGAATTTCTTTTCTTTAGCACTGAAATCTATGTCAGCTCAGAATAGTGTGATGGAGAAGATCCTGTGACATACATCTGCCCACAGTGCATGTGTGAGTCATCTGAGGAGATTGCGGGAGAGCAAGTGACCTGGAATCTGCATGCAAAAGCTTTCCTCAAGTGAGCCAAGAGTGCTCACACCCCAAAATGACTATTTTCTGTTTTTAAGAAATTGAGTGACAGGTGGTTATTAATTTGCTACTGTCATTTCCTAACACTGGACTAAGTTTTATGGCTGTTGCTTGCAGGCTTTCCGGAAGGTGGCAAACACAGCATACATTGTGATGAAACCATATATATATAAGATAAATACAAAGTAATGTGAATTTTGAAAGAAATACCACTTCTCATATTTTCCCAATTCCTTCCTTCCTTCTTCCTCCCTCCCTCATCGGTTCCTTCCTTTCTTTCCTACCTCTTCCTTTCTTTCTCCCTTCCTTTTGTTCTGTCACTTATTTTTCTTTCTTAATGCTGATCAGAACCTACTAAATCGATTGTATGATTCAGCAGGTAATAACTTGCAATTTTAAAAAGCACTGTTCTTTGGTTTATAAAAGAGCCATTCTCTGCCTTTCTGCTGCCTGCAGTCTTATTTAAGACCACAACAAAACAGTTTCATGAATAACAAGTACATGTAACAGGATCATATTATCTGTAAAGACACAACATGTGGATACACATGGTCACCCGTGGCCTTGAAGAACAGCAGTCATGCCCCAGAACTGGCAATGAAGATACCTCTACATCGGGTAGAATCCCTGCCAAGGGGCAGGAGACTCGTTGCCTGAAGACTCCTTAACATCAGCATTCAAGTCATCTTCTGTCTTTTGCTCCAGTCTGTGCACCCTGGGGCCCCTTGATAATATAATAGAGATGCTTTTCTCCAGAAATGATATATGGAATCAAAGTAGGAGCTACTTTCTCTCTAGTGCTTTGCTCAAATTTTAGAAAACCATTCTGTCATAGTCGCCATCAGTGTCTTTTTTAACTTGTCAGAATCACTGAAAACATTACAATTTCTGTATTACCTCCATTGTGACCCACAGTCTCTCCTTGCACTTTTACCATATACTTTTTTCTGTGTCTACCATTGTTTCAGAAATTGTGTGACATAGCTTTGTGAAAGGTTTACTTCAGGACCTCCAAACCCTGCATCTTTAGAAAATAACAAGAGCGACCCAAGTGCTCGCTTCGGCAGCACGTACACTAAAAGACCAAAACAAACAAACAAACAAAAAAGCGACCCGACACCTAGCTTTCTGTTAAGATCTCAGAATGTTCAATTTTTAACCTTGGTGCCAGGCATGTGCACTGAAAAATTACTTTGCTTGGATCATGAATTTGAAGTTTCTGAATGGTGCCTGAATAAGGGATGTGTTTTCTTGTGCAATCTCTTTTTTAGAATGAGAAGTGTGTGTTAACAACTTAGGGTATGCACAGAATCACTGCGGAAGGAAGTTGTGCTTGAAACCTTTATTTGCCATAGCTGATTGTTGTGTTAGAAGGGCTAAAAGGCTTTCTGCTTGCTTTCCCTCCCTTTCCCTCCATCCTAATAACTCACGGACCTTGGAATTGCACAGTAATGCTTTTGGAGATGGCTGATATCAAAATGCCTCCAAATATCCCAG
>RJWT010047327.1:0-11310 GCA_004365215.1 Cuniculus paca | reverse complement strand
CTAAAGATAAAGAACAATTCAAAGTTGTACTGTCACTACCACCATATTGTCCAATAAACCTGAACAATATAACAAACACATAGAAACAACATGACAAACACAGAGAAGACCAGAACACTCTGACCCTCACTCCTACCCTTCAGAATGCCTTTCTTCTTTTCTGTGCTCTGCATCCTTTCTATATACTTCTTTCCTATTATATCAATATTATCTAAGTGACTGTATGCATAATCCTATAAGTTGATTATTATTTGATCCAAGGTAATCTGTGATGTGATTTTACTATATAAAAACTCCCTTGGCAAAAAGCCACAGATGTAACCCACTTTTGGGAGCCCTCCTGCCTTTCAGGAGCTTTTGCTTAATAAAACTTTCCTGGTTTTCACTTCTTTTGTCCTTGAGTCCAATTTTTCAGCCTCATGAGACATGAACGCAGCACATAACGGGTTGGGAGCTATGACTCTATAACAATAGCATAGTGAGATTTCTACAGATTTGGCTAGTTTTAAAATTCATTTTTCTTTTGATACATAAATATACATCATGCTAAACAAAATTCAAGTTTTTAAAATCAAATAGAAAATTAACATTATTTTTTCCTTAAATATTCCATTGTCTTTGCCTTCCTCATGGTATCTTTCGCTGCATTTCTCTTCAATTAAAAAAAAAAAACCACAATGGAAGGCTGACCCGCTATATCTATCTTAAACTTCATAAATGGGCTGACATTTTGCAGTGAGAATAGCATTGTGTTTCTGGGTCAAAGTTAAATACTACTAACATTTCTTTTATTTATGGAGGAAAGAAAAGACAGCTTTGCCAAATGCTTTAATCATTTACGTGAGTTGCTTAACAAAAATTCAAAAGGCCTTCAGGCTCAAGCAGTGTTTGCTGCTGAGCATTCAATTGCAATTGCACGCTTCCTAACTGTGCTTGAAAACAGCCTACATCCACATTTCCATTTCAATTTTCTGAGCTTGATAACTTAGAGCTACATTTTGAGGAATTCTGCAGCAGGGCAGAGGAGATGGATATTCTAGGTAAACTAATAATTTTGTTTGAAAGTCAAGTAAAAATTTTCTTAATAATATTTGAGAAATAAATTTCACCTAGAAATAGATGATACAAAATAACATTATGCCTGATATAACTAAAACATCTACTGTATTTTTTTGTAGGTATGTGTACCTAGGAAGTCAAGGTATTAAATTGATTATCCTAACATTCATATTAAATAAACATTTCTACCTGATTTAAATCATTTCAACATCTTTTAACTTTGGACATAAATACAATTCCATCTGTTTTCTACTTTATGTGTTTAGTAACTTTTTGTAACAGTGTATGCAACCTTAATAGATTGACTCATTCTGCTAGGTAACCTATTAATGCCCTGTATGAAGCCAATGCCTAAATTGGAGTAACTGACAATGTAGCAAAACTAATTCCATATATATTAAACCTTGGTTTGTGAGCATAGTTCATTAACATGTTAGTAATCCAAAGCGCTTGTATATCAAAGCAAACTTTCCCATAAGAAATAATGGAAACTTAGATAATTTGTTCCCAAACCCAAAAATATCCATAGAAAAATGATTATAATATTTAATATAATCAAAATAATAAAGAAAATGGAAAATGTAAAAAAAATAAATTAACTAGCATTTGTCTTTGGAAAATCTTTGTGTCTGTTACGAAGGAAACAAGAGACAGGAAGGTTATTGTGTAAGATGAGACTCACTATCCCTAAGAGAATCACTGCTATCTATTGGCTCACTGGAATCTTTTTCTTTCATGCAATTTTAGCAAGGAACCTAACCAATGACACCTGCTTTTGCCTCCTTTTGAGGATTTTCAGAAATGCTACACTGCATTATTTTTAAACATATTCATTGCTTGCACTGCTGCAGTCTTATTTGACTGGTGCTTTTGTACAGAATTTTGCAATTTCTCCCATTTCACACATCTGCTTAATCTCATTTGAAATGAAGAATTCCTTCACTTTTTGTCCTCCTCCTCTGTATCTCTTATTGTTGTAGATCACCTATAATCCCACAGTGAAACACACACACTCACAGAGAGAGAGAGACAGAGAGACAGAGAGAGAGACAGGAACCATTGGTTCAGATGATATCATGTGACATCCAGGGTCAGGTGCTACTCATATTGTAAGACATCTCTTGTTTTTCAAGTTAAAATGTATTAGAAATGTTTGCTTGTCATGCAGAACACTAGCAGAACAAGTTTCTTGCAATTCAATGTTTTACTGTATTTTGGTATTATAAATTGTTTTTGTATTATTTTTATTAATTTTTTATTTCTGGCACTAGGGATTTAACTCACGGTCTTTACTTTGAACTACTCTGTGTGTGTGTGTGTGTGTGTGTGTGTGTGTATTTTGAGGCAATGTAAAGTTACAGTGGTAAGTTACTAAATTGCCCAGGTTGGGCTTAATTGAATTTGTGATCCTCTTGCCTCATTCTCCTACAGCTATAGGATTATGGACTTGTGCTATCTTGACAGACTTGTTTTTATTATTTTTTCTCATTCTTTTTGTATATTTTACTGCCTTTTATAGGCATTTTTATCATTTTACTAAGCAGGATGTATTATGGATTTTATTATTTAAAAGCACTAAGTATGAAATTATTCCTCAAGTGTGTTTTTACATTGCTATGTCTAACCTGGTCCCACTTTCCCTAAGCTGTCTCATTCCCCTCTGCATGTGAAGAAGGATTTCTAATTGGATAGGAACTTAGAGAATAGTGTATAAAGTTATTGGACATTAAAACTGAGATGCTTTCATATGTCCTATCTCTTATAAGTTGTCTTTCAGTATTTTATCATGACTCTGTTCTTTTTAATTTCATATGTGAGTGTTAGACTCAGAATAAATAGCAAAGGCTAGACACCTTTGTTTTCGTTGTTGTTGCTTACATTGCTGTTTTTTTTTTTTTTTCTGTTGCAAACCCAATCATTTGGCTCCAAATTTTTAAATTGATGAGGAAAGGAACAAATATAACACTTTTACTCGTGATTAAATTTAAGTCCTTTCAAATTTACATTTTACCATGAATTAAATGAACAAATATTTGAATTTATTAACAAATTTATACATAAAGAAAATGCATCCATTAATTAATGTATTTATCTGGTTCAATCAGGACAGTACGAAAGTTGGTTTTGTGTTTTATTAGTAAATCATTACTTCACCTCT
This sequence comes from Cuniculus paca, assembly GCA_004365215.1. Lineage (NCBI taxonomy): Eukaryota > Metazoa > Chordata > Mammalia > Rodentia > Cuniculidae > Cuniculus > Cuniculus paca. The sequence continues at coordinate 8,093 of RJWT010047327.1, read as the reverse complement.
GCATATTGATATAGCAATAGCCCTCAACTGAATATCTGTATTCTTGGAAAGCCTGAAGTCCAGTTACATTTAGCTTGACCATGTGATGTGCTTTGGACAAAGGGATAAATGTGTGCAACACAAAGAGGGTCTCAACAGTGCTGTTTTGACATTTGCTTGACTTTGCTAGTAGTATGAAAACTTAAACTACTATCAGATGAATAAGCCCATATTAGCCTACTTCAGATGACAGTGAGCACCACCCTTCAGATCTATGAGTTAGTTCTTTATGGACAATTCAGTTCCTAATTACTCTTGGTGAATGTGTAAGCCCAAGGAATGCCTGTAGAAAAGTTAGACTATTTTACACCCATAATGACAAGCCACAGACTTGTGAGTTACGAAATGATTCTTGTTATCAACCACTGAGTTTTAGGGTGTTTTATTATATAGCATGAGTAGACAATAACATTCACCTATAAATAAGTTAGCTCATACTACATTGTCAGTAGAGTGTTAGGATTGCCAGTTGATATTAAATATTTATTCAAGAGTGGCTAATAATACAGATCTCAGTAACCTTATATTTCTTTTTTATAGTACTATAGACAAATCCTGGAAAAAGTCATAGAATCACTGTCAGCAATGAGGAATTCTTGCATGAAATTGTTTGCCATGGTCTCTTGGGTTTTGCTGTCTTTAGTGAATGCATATGTTAACTAACATAAAAGAATAAAAAGTATTGAAATAAATGAACATTCCATACAAAACCTAGAATATCAGTAAGATGCTATTCTATGCAGGAATTGCTATGACTGTGATGAATAAGGGAAATTCACAGTGTTTAACAAATCTAAAACTTGAATTTTATATTTTACATTTCAATTCTATTTATTGGAATACAGTAATGATCAGTATTAATTGAGGTCTAACAAATTTTCTCCTAGAATTACTTCGCTGTATTTTCATTAGGTTAGTAAATTTTTTGTGTGTGTTTGTTTTATGAGACAAGATCTTGCTATGTAGGTCAGGCTGGTTTTGACCTCACTATGTGGCCCAGGCTGGTCTCAAACTCATAGAATTTTTCTTTTGTCAGCCTCCCGAGTGCTGGGATTACAGGCATGCACCACTATGCCCATCAGTTAATCTAACTCTTAAAAGAAATCTCAACAAATTCTTGTAATTAAACTATGACTGTTTATAGAAACATCTCTTAGAAGTCACAACTACAGGATATAGTTATCTACAGAACTTCCTTACAGTCTGTTTATGTCTCTCACTAAAATAAAATAACCAGACAGAAATGTACTCCTGTGAAGGAATACTTCCCTAGTGAATTGTTGCAACTATAAATTTTTGAATGTTTGAATCGTATTAAATCTTAACAAGAAGCAAATGTAATATTTGAGATAAGTCCTCAGATCACCAGGATAAATGAATTCAAAGTATTGAAGTTTGTTTAGTCTGTCAACTCTCTGCCTTGAGTGCCTGCTGTACAAGAAACGTGACATGAGGTTTAGTGAACAAGAGCATCTGTTACATGCTTTCCTGATTCAGGAGTTAGAACATAACCATTTCTTACAGCAATTTTACATTTCTTTCATTTGTCCCAATCTCTCCATGTGTGTCACATCTCAGTTTATCCTTCTAAACCTTCCTCTATTTTATAAGACTAAACATTTCATCCATGAATATAATACCAGTCATAGATATATCCTGTACAAGTTATAAGATTAATTACTTGTCAAATCAATTAAAATGAGATAAAATAGACTGATCCTTTCACAATGAAAGCAACACTAACATCACTAAAATGGTCAAAACACCTTAAAATCAATTTTATGGAGGTAAAATGTCAGTGGTTATAGCAAAAACTCTTGATACACATTAAATAATTTTTCCTTCATTTCATGTGTATTGCCCATTTATTTTGTGGCTATTTGTTAATCTATGATTAATTAAAAATAGGATATGATAGTATTGATCTTTACACCCACTCTTTGTATGGTATTCTTTGTCAAGAAACTGAGTACTTTACCTCTTTCTGCAGGGTTCATAATCCTACTGCTACCTCGGAAGCATTTCCATAGGCTATTCTAAAATGGAATTTTTTTTTTCCTTTCTAGAGTTCTATTCAGGCTTTTTCTTGTGGAGGGGAAAAGAAGAGTGATATTACTATTAATGTTCCTTTCCTAATGAAGTGCATAAATGGTAAATGATATTTACCAGACATTTTACATGAAAACTCAATGTTGTTTTGAAAACCAACTGATACTTTAAAATTAAAGATACTTTTCATAACAATAAGCAATGAAGCTATGACATTTTTCCTCTTTCAAAGTAACTTCTATTGACCTTCCACCTCAATTATGTCTTGTTTGAAGCTCAAGAGCATATTTTTCTTAAAAATATATAAATAATTATGATGCTTAAAGGAGTCACAATAAATCTTTTAAATTGTGTATTCATATGTATTCAATGATGAGATATCATTTTTATTTTAATTAGGAAATATGGCATTATTAGTTTTGTAATCAACTCTTCTCACAGTTGGTGAATTCACATCTATAATTCAAATGAATTTCACATTTGAATAATATAGTTAAAATCGTTGACTTTAAAAATCTTGGAAAGTTTTTTCAGTCTACTGATATAAAATCCCTACTAATAATCCTTTTAATAATTTATTTCACCTGCTGCATTTAGTGAAATGACCATTACTCCTGAATTAAAATATTTATATGTCTAGACATTGGATTGTATTTTAAAAATTCATTAATTCACTTGGCAAATATTTGTTTAATATTAACAAACTCAATGCTATTACTATTTCTTTTTTTTTTTTTTTGACTTTTTGAGACAGGGTCTCACTATGCAATTCAGGTTAGTCTGGACTAGGCTGGTCTCAAACTTGCAACAATCCTCCTGCCTCAGTCTCCCAAGTGCTGGGACTATGGGAGTAAGCCACCACACTCAGCCGTTGCTATTACTATTTCATCAGATAAAGAAACCTCAAAAAATAGAAAACTATAGACCAATATCTTTGATAAATTTAAATGCAAAATTCCTCAACAAGACTACTAGCTTAACTAAACTGCATATTAAAAATATTTTTCAACATGAGCAAGTATGATTTACCTAAGGATGCAAACAAGGGATATGACACACCATAACATAATCAAAGACAAAAATCATATCATTGATTGATATGATTGATCTGAATAAATGTAGATAATGCATTTGATAAAAACCAAAACATCACTTCATGATAAAACTACTTGATAAATTAGTTATAGTAGGAAGGAGCATACAACAACATAACAAAGGCCAGTTATAATAAACCAAAAGCTAGCATACTGAATAGAGATCTGGAACAAGATATAGTCGCCCACTTTCACCATTTTTATGCATCAGTTCTGCCAGTACTAGTTCAGAAGAATGAGAAAACAGAAAGAAATCATGGTATCCAAATTGATAAAAAGGCAGTCAAATAGGAACTCTTTGCATAAGACAGAATCTTATTTTGGAAAACCTCAAAACCTGTACCCCTTTCCAAAACAAACAAAATAACAGACAAACAAACATGATTACAACAAATAAGTGAATTGAGCATAGCATAAAAAAGTAGCAGGACACAAAATATATGTACAAAATTCCATAGGGTGTACATTGTTGGTGGGAATTAACTACAAACCATTACAGAAAATGGTATGGATAATCCTCAGAAAGTTAAAAAAGAACTAACATATGATCCAGCAATTCCATTACTACCTTAGTGATATATCCAAAGGACATGAATTCAGTATGATGAAAAGACATCTGTACTCCCGTGTTCACTGAAGCACTATCTACAATAGCTGAACACTGGAAGCAATCTAAATATCCATTAGCTGATGAACACATAATGACTATGTGGTCCATGCATATAATGGAATACTATTCATCGATAAAAACAAATGAAATTTGGTTGTTTGCAACAATATGGATCTGGAGATCATTATGTTAAGTGAAATGATCTGGATATAAACAGACAAGTACCACATGATCTCATTTTATGTGGAATCTAAAACAAAGTTGATGTCATAGAAGTTGAGATTAGGATGATGATCAACAGAAGTGAGATTAGAGCAGAATTAGAAATTATTAAAAGTTGATTAGTGAATATTAAACTACAGCTAGGAGAAAATTTTTCCTAGTACTTACAATAATTAACTGTATTTTAAAGAGCTAGAAGAAAGAATTTCAAAAGTTTTCATGATAGAGAAATGACAAATGTTTAAGATTAAGTTATTCTTACTTAAGCATTGCTCAATGTATGCACATATTGAAACATCACATTTACTTCATTAATGTGTAAAATTTCTATATTTTTATGTACCAGTTTAAAAATAAGTTTAATTTAAAATATTTGCTAACTTTTTCTTCCTACAAATATAAACATGCAAGTCAAAAAAGTTACTGAGTCTAAGTTAGAAAATTGTTATGAAGGAGCCTAAAATATTGCAATTCTTTCTTATCCTGAATAAGGAAGCACTTCAGGCTTATTTGAAGTGGTATTAATGATATTCCTAGAGGAAAAGAGAATGAGTCACCTAGATTATTTCCTTAGAGTGTATCATTTTATCTAAGTACTTACTAATACTCCTATCTGGATAGTTATAATCCTTTTGGCAACAACTCTCTTCCTCAAGCAAAATAAGATGCTACTTTCCGTAAAGTTACTAGGAGATATTTTTAAAGGCCTTGCAATATGTTGATCTGAACTGCACTTCTTTGTGGCAAGTTTATTTTATATTACTATTTATTAGTGGTAACCTATAATCAATTATAAGATACATTGAAGGAAAAAGTACTAAGAAACAAAAATTTACAAAGCATTATGGCATTTATTATGAAGCACATCAATAAAATAACATAAAAATATAAAATATGAGTTTTAACAAATGATACTGCAAAATGTGATACATAGAAAATTATTTATGTCTGAGTGTGGTGATGCACTTTGGAAGGATAAGGCAGGAGTATAAGTTTGAGTATAGCCTGTGCAATTTGGTGACTTAGAGACACTGTCTCAAAATAAAATAAATATTTATTAATTCAGTGTGGTGGCCTGTTTTCATTCTCTAGTACTGCAAAAAAAAAAGAGATTTTAATATAGCATTATTAGAAATACAATATTCTAGGAATTTTAGCCACATCTAGAATTCTAAATTTTTCTAGTGTCAACTGATTACAAGATAGATTCCAATGAAATGAATTTTAATATTTTGTGCACACCATCATGTCCCAAATATTATTTCAAAATTCATTCCATGCTAATAATATACTAATGAAATGTTTTAACAGTCTACTTTCTGACTCAGTTTTTGAAATATATTGTTTAAATTACATTTTGTACATTCCAATTAAGACCAGTCCTATTTCAAGTGCTTCAGGACCATATAAGGCTGGCTGGTAACTAACTTATTAGCCAGCGTAAATATGGATACTTTCACCATCACAGAATGTTCTGTTACAAAGAGAGAGTGTGGGGTAAGAAAGTATGCATCAATAATAGTTTAAGATGAACAGTTAACAAAACAGAGACAAATAACCCAGTCCTGGGTGTAAAGGAATATTCCTACAAGTGACATTCTCTCACTCTACGTAGGACACATGCATGGAAAACTTCGGATTCATTTAGGAACTTCGACGTTTATACTACAAATAAATATTAACAATGATAATTTATGCTTTTGAATGTGATTGGTTTTATAATATAAACTCATTTTGTCAAAATTAGCATTAAGATGCTAGAAAAGCAAATAATACATTTTTGAAATACTTAAGATGATTTAAGATAGTTTCACTCAAAACATGCAAAAAGATTTCTAATAAGATAAAATACATCTTTAGCATCTGAAATATTATGTCTGAAATATTATGACCAAATTAATATAATATTTGTTGTATATTTACTGTGAAATTTTTTATAGTATTTGTGTGTGTGCATGTGTGTGTATGTGTGTGTGTGTAAGCTCTAAAAATAGATTTGAGAAATCAGGCTTGGAAGCAAAGATAAAAGGTGAGTTTGGCAAAGATCTGGTGATGGTGATATTGTAGACCCATCAAGTGAACAATTCTGGCAAAACAAGTTTCTGGTGTCTACTAAAAATGTGCAAGCTTCCATCTGATGGTTGCCAAGTCTGATGTTTCCCCCTGTCCTTTGCTAGAGCAAAATGCTTAATGAGAACATGACATGTGTCTATCATTTCCCTTCTCTAAGAAAGATTTTTATACCATATGATAATGAATGAAATTTTACCAAGTATTTTGATCTCATTCAAATTATGTCTGAATTTCTAAATTTATGAATTTCATAAATAGGATAGAGGACTTCACTTTCAAAGTTTTTACTCACAAACTCTTCAGATAGCTACCTATCAAGTAATGTTTACCTCTAGCTAGAAAGCTCTTTTTTCAGATTTCCGACATAGACATGGAAACATGGGAAGACAAAGGAATGAATAAAGAACAGAAGAAAAAGAGAGAAGATGAGAGCAAGGAGAGCTAAAAGAAAGATCCTAACAAGTTTTGGATGGATAGAGTATTAAATTAGTTTTGGTTCCTTGACTTCTGTAATCCTTAAAGTCTTAGCAGTTCTGACAGGGTAACTGAGTTCTTATAATTAGGATATTCTAAAAGAAAAAACAAAACACTAGAGGAGGGTTTCATGGTTTTAGACTGTGAATACAAGGCATACTTCTGTCAGTTTTCTATCAAGCATTATCTCTAATCTCTTATTCAATAACGTATTACCTTAGTCATTAATCTCTCATGTGTCACATGACTATTTGCCTGAAGAAAAATACAAGGGTACTACATCATTGAATTTCTTTCATCTATTATGGATGAAATATTTCAAATAATTTTAGAAGGCTAGTTAAACGTGGCTTCTCTTTACTGAACCAGCAGTGAATACTCATCATGAAATTTTTCTTACCAAGAGGAGTTTCCCTGGAATCACTTAATAGCTTCTGCCCACTTTCCTTTGCTTCATTTTGAAGTTTACTCTTACTTTTAAGTAAAGTTAAATCAACAAAAGTCGATAAAGGAAAATAGGCAAAATGTAAAAGAAGTAACAGTATTTTAAGACCTGTATTAGACTTAATTTACAAATGAAGAAAAACTGAACCATCTAAAGGCATGGCTGTTTTGGTTACCTTTTTCTCGTTGCTGAGACAAACACCTGACACCCAAAGTGAAGCAAGGAAAGGTTTATTTAGCTTACAGTTTCTGGAGATTTCAGTCCATAATCAGCTGACTCCAAGGTAGGGTGGCATGCACTGGGGCAACACTTCAAGGCAGCAGCCAGAGCAAAACAGGGCAGCCGTTTATGGAAGCTGCAATAGGCAAGAGAAAAAGGCGCCAAAAGAGAGGAAAAACACGCCCCCATTCTGACCTTGCACTGTATGTCAGCTCCATCCCTGGGCAGGTGCAGAACTCACACCGTTAATCCCAGCACTAGACAAGGAATCAATCACAAACGCTAAATTCAGCTGCTTCCATGACTACATGAGGCTTGTGGGGGCCATCTATATACAAACCGTAACAATGGCTAAACATTAATTATATAGTGAACAGCCCACTAACCACTTTCACAGTGAAGATGTAAAATAGTATTAGCACTCTTAAACCTATACTAATCACAAACTGTTTTTTTTTTCCTAAAGGATATCGCTATCCTCAATTTAAAGGTGATGACTTTCCAATTTTGTGGAGCTACTGTTTGCTAATACAAGCATAAATGAAATAGTTGTTCAAAGTAGTTTTGAATATAATGTAAATGGTATAACACATTCCATATTATTTTTGGCCTGGATTCTATTGTTTAGTAATATATTTGTGACATTAATCCAAATTATTGTGTGTGGTTATAGTTCCATTATCATATAATTGTTGTGTAATATTTTAATTTATTAATATATCGCAATTTATATACTTTTTCATTCAAATGGGAATTTATATAGTTGCTAGTGTAGGACTGTTACAATGAATGTTATGAATAAACTTGCACGTATCTCTAAATTCAGCTATGAACACACACTTTCTGGTCATATATTTTTAAAGTTTAC
>RJWT010047326.1:0-11324 GCA_004365215.1 Cuniculus paca | reverse complement strand
TTACTAAACTTATGCTCTTTAAAAATTTTAATAAATATGATGTTACCACAAACATTAAAAGATTGTCTTATAACTATGTCTGGGATATTACATGTTTGTTAAAAAAAGAATTGAAGAAAAATCTACAAAGTTGTGAAATGCAACTGCTTCGTGTTCTTAAAACAATCCCATTTTAATTATTCACTAAAACCAAATAACCGAATCACATTAAACCTGCTTATGTCTCACTGCCACTTATAAGGAACATTTGCAACAAAGTCATGGAATAACAATGTCACCGTAACAATGAGGAAAGCTCACTTGTGTAATCCTTTTGCTTTTTCCCTAATTCCATAATTATGATGGCTGACATTGTCACTTACTTGGCATTTTTCTGAAACCAGTGATTATTTTTGTTCTTGTACTTACTTGTAAAGGTTGCTTATAATTGAATTCCTCTGAGTTTATGTTTGTAATGATGAGGATGCTCTATTTTTCACATATCTGTCTTTTCAGTTTTGATTGCCATCCACTTTTACTCAGTTCCTTTTTATCATGATGTTCTTTCATCAAATAAGGGCACAATGTGATTAAAATAAATTTTGATATATTAAGTTTCATTTGATGAATACAGAGAGGAGATAGTCTTTCCAAACTTAAAAACAGTTGCCCACATTCCTAGTGGAAAATTAATGCAAATCAGTGAGTACCTGTACTCATCAACTTCATAGAGACTGATTTTTATTGTCCACCTATTATAAGACAGGCACTGGGTTCATTCATGAAGCTACAATAGTAAATTAGATTGTGTTTTCTTTTCCACTGCTTGGAGGAGAGAAAGACAAGGGAGGGATCAAGGTTAATCAGTAGTTTCAGTTGGGAAGATGAGAAAATTCTTGAGAAAGATGGTGGTTATTATTTTACAACAATGTATAGGTATTTAATGTCTCCGAATGGCACACTTAAAAACTAGTTAAAATGGTAGTAAATCTTGTGATACGCATATTTTACTACAATATAATAATTAAAGAGGTTGGATAAAGTCCTCAAGAAGTTTAAAACCTAATGGAAGCCACTGAGATGCAAATAGACATTGCTGATTACAACATAGTACGAGAAGCCCTATGATAAAGGTATTATTTGACTGCTACATAAACACAAGAGAAGGCCATCTAGACCAAATGGAGTGAGGTAGAACAGAAAAAGGAGTTACTTTACAGTCTCTGGGGGAAGGAATAGAGATGAGTCTGGCAAATATGGAGTAGAAAGATAACGGGAAGAATTCTAGTTATGCAAGCATCGCAACAGAATGACACACCTGTCGAAGACTGGTATGTTAATAAGCTTCTGGATCCCTACCCCAGTCTCTGAGAATTATCCAGTAGCTCACCAACCTCCTTTCTGTACCTTCTGCCTTGCCTATTTTATTGAATAATTCCCACTGACTATCAAATATCAACCATCTTTAAAACACACACACATTTTTCTTTATTCTTGCAATTTACTATTTAGCCCCAATCTACTTCTGCAAAAGAGAGGCTGTCTCCACAAATATGTGTAGGGTAAAATGTGGAAAGACTTGCTTGAGATTCCAGCCAATTTATGTTTTTCAATGGTTTACAGAAGGTGAAATTTAGGTATTTGTCAGGATGAACACATTTGGGTTTCCACTTGCCTAGTCGGTGTTACTTGTCCACACCATTTTTGGGACCCCACAAATAAGGAACAATAGTAAGTTTGAATCCCTCAAAAATGAAACAGATTCACAGTCTACTGCATGACAAAGGGAAGAATGAGTCTGAGGTTGGGGTTGTGAACACAGCAAGGTTGTTACCAGTTAGATGTGTTCTAAACTCAGAATTTCCTGAAGGAGTCATGTTATGTGCTGGCAATGGAATTACAGCAAAAGACATGAAAACTTAAACAGGCTGTTGAACTACGGTCTCCAGAAAAAAGTGACACCCTCGATGTTAGCTCTTGGGAGAAGTGGTGGGAGCCTTGCTATCACCAGTAGTAATGTGATTCTCACCATCATGGGATTTGGAGCAGGGTTCAGCAGAAGCCTCTTCACGCCGAAGCTTCATCAGGCACAGAAACCTCCATCAGGCACAAAGACCAATGTCAGTGGTGTAACAATCATGTTTTATTAACCTCATAGCATGTTTGCAGGCATCAGCATCAGAACAAAGGCACCTTTGAGACTTGCTAATAGCCTGGTTCCTGCTTTGGCTATCAAGACATCTTGCTTCACCCAGTGAACCAAGGATGAAGAAATAGAAAGGCTGATGCCATGAGGCTGCCCAGGGTTCAGTGAGACATGGGTATATGAATGACTTTCCAAGAATTACTAGAAGGATTTGGAAGAAATTGGGAATGTTAGTTCTTCTAGTATCAAGTGGACCTCTGAAACAAGAGAACTGTTTTTGAGTTAATCCTATTTTAACTTGTAACATGTTTAAACCTAATGTAGATTAATATATTTTTGAAAATAAATATATATATATAGTATAATTAAGTTATGGTTCAACAAGATTACAGGTAATTCTTTATAATATTTACCTAAACTGAAAAACATTTAACACTGCTTTAAAATATGACATATTCCTTCTTAGGAATTAAATATTTTTAATCTTTGATGTCTCTGTAAGAACCACCATTATTCATAATATTTTATGTTTTCACATGGGTCACAAAACTCACAGGTATGGTAACTACTTTTCATTCATATCAAGGCTAGAAGTAGCTGCACATTTGTTCTGCAATATGAAACCACATGAAAAGCCATCTGCGCTTTTCTTTATATCAATCACTTTACATCACATAACAGTCTTAATATCAGTGCCCCAAAGCATTTTAAATATTCATGTAGACATGTTAAGATGCCTTCAAGTTTTAAGATAAGTAGATTATCAATGTAACCTAAAGGAATTATTCCAATTCTACAAAGAAAAAACAAATCACTGAACAAATCATAAATCTTTCTTTATAACATTTCCCTGATCTACAGCATGGAAACACTTTTTTACTTTCTAATGAGAATAACATAATAATAACATAATGTTCTATGCTTATGCACTACTTTTCTAATAATTACCAACTCATTTATCTTTTTGACAGCCCTGAGCAGTAAGGAGGGAAACAATATTATTTCTATTTCATAAAGAGGAAACTGAGGTAAACAGCATATGAGAAACTTGCCTAAGGTCACAGTTTATTTACAAGTTAAAGTTAAATGGAGTTAAGTTAAATGAAGGGAAGACAGGGAAATAAAGAAATTTGGGGCAAATTGATCCGTTCTCGTTAGCATTGAAAACAGTCCTGGGTTGTTTCACAGCTAAAAAGAGGAACGACTAATGAGATATCTCTCGCAGATGAAAATACATTTGTATTGAAGTTCTGAACTTGTCTTACACACTCCAGAGAGAGAAGCTGTGCTACAGTAATAAAGAAACCCTAAAATCTCAGTGGTTTACCAACCAAACTCTGTTCTCCCTTTAAGCCAGAGTCCAGCAAACCCTGGTCATCCTACTCAGTGGTTTCTCCTTCAAGTGATGATTCAGAGACCCGGGAACTTGTTACTATGCAGCTCAACTAAATGAACCAAAGGTTTCCATACTTACCAAAGAGAAAAGGAGGGTAAAGGATAGGATCATACAGGAACAGATGGCAGTGCTGAAATGGGCACATATCATTTTTAACCTTGTGCCATTAAATTAATCATATTCCCTCATGTGAAGTAAATTTGGGCCACAATAACACATACTGCAAAGTAGGTGGTTTGTAAATAATAGATACTTTCCCACTACTCCCAAGACTTGGAATTCTAAGATCAAGGTGCACAGAGAGTTGGTGCCTAGTGAGGACCTCCTTTCTGCTTCATGAAGCATACCTTCTTGCTATCTCCCTCACATGGTGAAATGGATGAGGTGGTCTCTCCTGGGCTTATTAGATACACACAACAAACCCATTCATTAGGGCTGTGACCTCAAGACCTAATTTACTTCCCAACAGTTTCATCTTTTAATGTGATCACCTTAGAGGTTAGGGTTTCAACACAAGAATTTCTGAGGCACAAATTCTTTCCTATGAAAGCAACCCCAATCTATGAAGATGGAAAAATATAGTCCAAGGTAGGGTGAAGAGATCCTACTCTCCTAGAACACCAAAAACTAAGTAGGATCTGAGGACCATTGCAACAAAGACTCTGCCTGAGGCCAACATTAACTTAAGCAAGAGAGTGATTGCCATGTTTTGAAAACATCAGATTAATTTTCAGAAGGCCCTGTATTTGACCCCACTTCTGCAAATACTTCCTAATCTTATTTTTGCCAAATCCCTTAATTCGCTCGATATCAATTTAGTCAGTTATAAAACATGAGATGAATAAGATGTGGTAACTATGATGATGTTATATATGAGACCAGTGGCTATCATTTATCCAGTGCTTACCATGTGACATGCTGATTATATCCTTCAAATTGTAGCTCATGATTTCCTAAACTCAACATTTAACATTCTTTTCTCTTAGTAGAAAATAAAATTAAAAATTCTCACCTCAGACTATAGGAAAGAATATAAAAAAATTGTGTTGACTAATGTTTAGGAGTATTGGAAACAGAAAATAGCACTGTTATGAATCAAATAAAAATGGCCCAATTTAGACCACTAGGAGAAAAAATGTTAGAAAATCATTAAAATTGTATCTTTATTCAAAACTTTTCACTCTTTATTTAAGTAAATCATGGTTTTCTCCTCCTTATTTGAAAGAAGTCTTTTTTGGGGCATTTATAATTTGGGAGTCTTAGGCCTTACCTGCCCAGAATGCAAAAGAAAGAATAATTTTCATTTTCCTCAATTTCTTTATGACCTATAAGCTAAAGAAATATAATGCACTGCCCCCGCGGCGGCGGCGGGCTGCCCGTGAGAGCGTAGGGTGGCGCGGCTCAGCACCGCAGCCCCGGCCGCCGGGCGTGGCCCCAAGAGGCCCGAAAGAACTAGGCACGCGGAGCCGCGGGCGCCCGAGGGGTCCGTACGGAGGGAGAGGCCGCCGTCCTGTCCCAGCGCCACCTCCGGCTTGAGCCACTTCCAGATCCTTCCGGGGCTCACAGAGCTGCTTCAGGGCTACACGGAGGACGACGAGGACATGGAAGGTGCTCAGTAACTAGTGTATGAATAAAGTGATCACAAGGTCATCTCTACCCATGGAATTTATGGGCACAGGCTTTCTCTTTCAGGAAGATATTTCCACTCCAGCTCCCAGCAGATTTAATAGACGAGTATCTGTCTGTGCAGAGGCTTATAACCCTGCTGAGAAAGAAGATACTGATCCACGGCTGATTCATCCTAAAACCGATGAACAGAGATGCAGACTTCAGGAAGCTTGCAAAGATCTTCTTTTCAAAAATCTTGACCAGGAACAGCTTTCTGAAGTCCTTGATGCCATGTTTGAAAGGACTGTCAACATGGACGAGCATGTCATTGACCAAGGAGATGATGGAGACAACTTTTATGTCATAGAATGGGGAACCTATGACATTTTAGTAACAAAAGATAACCAAATGCGTTCTGTTGGTCAGTATGACAACAGTGGCAGTTTTGGAGAACTAGCTCTGATGTACAGTACCGCGAGGGCGGCTACCATTGTCGCCACCTCCGAAGACGCCTTGTAGGGATTGGACCGGGTGACTTTTAGAAAAATCATAGTGAAAAACAATGCAAAAAAGAGGAAGACTTTTGAAACATTTACTGAGTCTGCACCGCTCCTTAAATCATTAGAGGTGTCAGAACGAATGTGGATGTGATAGGAGAGAAGAACTATAAGGATGGAGACTGTATAATCACTAGGGTGAGAAGGCTGACAGCTTTTACATCATCGAGCCTGGTGAAGTGCGCATCATGATGAGGAACAAGACTAAAACAAACAAGGATGCTGGGAGCCAGGAGGTTGAGATTGCAGGTTGCCACAAGGGGCAGTACTTTGGAGAGCTTGTACTGGTCACCAACAAACCTGGAGCTGCTTCCGCTTAAGCACTTGGAAATGTCACCTGCTTGGTTATGGATGTTTTCAAGCATTTGAGAGACTCTGGGGTCCTGCATGGACATTATGAAGAGAAACATCTCACACTATAAAGAAGTTAGTGACGATGTTTGGCTGCAGCTTGGATTTGACCGACCCTGGACAATAGATGTGCCACATCCCAGAGCCATCTCAGTGTGACACCAGAACCCTTCTAGTCAGCCACAGAACACATACAGAAAATAGACACGACAGAACCGTTCCTGCTGTTGCCACCACTGCTGCAATTGCTGTGGTTTTGGGCATTTGGAAAATTTGAAAGCACTAAAAGATGAGCAGAGATTTGACCCACACCTCCACTTTGCTTCAGAAAGTCCATTATTAAGCCACTTATAATGATTACACCAAAAAAAATAAATATAATGTACTATATATATACTTTATATGTATAAAAAATGGAATTCATTATGAGAAGCATAAATAAAATATGTAATTGTTGTCCACAGAGATTCAGTTTGGAGATAGACTTGTTAGCTCTATAAATACATCTCTAATACTTTTTACCTGGACTTGTAAAATGAGTAGTTTGTTTCATAACTGTCCTTAAGCCAAGAACTTCTTATATTAGAGAATTTCACTCTCAAAAATTATAAATAGTTCTAAAACACGTGTTTGCAGACACTATGGAGAGATTGTTGTCCATCAACCATCAGGAATATTGTTTTCTCTTAGAGTACCTTTTTCCTCCAAACCACTAAGGTGGAAAGAGAACCCTGACAGATAAGGGATACCTGGTAATACCTCCCTCTCCTTGAAGCTTTGTATCGTATCAGAAAATGATCAGCTTAAATATTCATACTTTTTTCCTACTCCGATTTAACAAGGGCAGATGAAAAAAGTTATTTGTTGCTGGAGGAAGAAAACACTGTCCCACAATTCCTTTTAATGAACACTTTTTGATGGTCTCACCAGCAAGGTTTTAAGTTACTAATGAAGTGAATTTGTCCTTCATGCTGGTAGGTAGCCAAGCAATAATAAATAATTGCATCAAAGCCATTTGCTGATCTCAAAGTTCTAATAAACTTCACTCAACTCACAGACCATTTGAAGTGTCAAAATGATCCTCCCTTGTCTCTGATTCAGAACAAGTTCAATTCTCAGAAATATTGGTGTTCTTAATTAACTGTAATCAAATCAGGAAAATCTTCATCAGTATTCAGCTGCTATTTTATTCTGTCTAGAGATTATTGTCTCCCTTCCAAAGGGAAACAAATATTACTTTGTAATATAGAAATACTGTTGCTGTTGCTCTTGGTAAGTACCTGCAGGAAAACATTTCTGATTAAAATCATTAACTATATGAATTCCAGCTTTACTGTTGCAAAGATACTGTACAATATAACATATAAGCACTTCTGGATGTTGGTAAACTATATGCAGCCTAACATTAAAGCTCTGTTATTAAATCATGTTTCTAGAAACCACCAATTAAAAATTCGGTCTCTTCATTGAAATACTAGTTCCATGCCTCAAAAATTTTAAAAGAAGTGATGGTCTGAAGAATGTAACATTTGTGCCACTGAGGCAATTTACACTCAGGGTTCAAAATGGTTCTTGTCAATTTGTTCTCAACCTGTGCTGCAGGAGATTTTTAAGAATCCTGATAACCCAGACCAGTGATGGTGAGCCATTTAGAAAAGAGTGCCCAAACCACAACCCAAAACCCGCTATTTATCGCAAAGAGCCAACACTACAATTCAACCTGAGTACTGGAGTTTTAATTTTGAAAAAAACAACTCATACGTTAACATTTCTGTCTTAAAAAAAAAAAAAGCAAATAACACACATGCTCTAGGTTCACCAGCAGTGACCCAGATCATAACCCAGACCAGTAAATGTGAATCTACCTGGATAGCACCAAGGCAGCAGAATTTTTAAAACACAGCCAGGAGAACCTAAAGAGCCAACAAAAAAGAGAAGAGCTATTCTAACATATGACTATCAGATTAACATACTGTTTTTTAATAACACAGATTTTGAGGGAGAAACATGTTCAGTTTACAGACTTGCCGTCATGAGCTTACTTTTAAGCAATTTCCAATCTTTTGCTCTATTTTGCCAATGAACTGTTTACTATTCCACATTTTTATGCTTGTAAAGATCACTCTGATTTCCTTTTATAAATAATAAATAATACCGTGTGTTTTATTTACATAAGGCTAAAATTAGACAAGCTTTTGGCCTTTCTAGCAGGTATAGCTGCAACTCAGCATGCCAAGGGCAGCAGTTGAATTAAAGAAAGTCTTTTCTATTTTCTTTCCTTCTTTATCCCCCTTGGACCTGTGAGAGCCCTTACAATTTACCTTTGCACTAACGAGGGTAAAGTGCCTGAGCTGCACATTCCATTGCAGTCACTACAGACTTAACAAGGGAATTTATGAGGTGTGTGCTTGCCAGAATGTCTCTAATGCTCAGGCTCACTCATCCCAAACCTTAAATAGGCTCTCTTGGTGCTATTTTAATCTGTACAGAGCCAATCACATACCGCTTACAAATGGTGGGTTCAAAGAAATGCACATAATAATGTGCAGAGGATGTAGTTTCTGTCAAAGAATACCATTGTTAACTGTGATTGAAAAGACATGAATCCTGTTAAAGATAGGAAACATTTTTATGATTATTGAATTGTGGAAGGAAGAAAGATCCAAAAGGTAAAATGCAAACCTTCTGGGAGCTCCAACAAGAGAAGAGCAACTACAAATAATGATATACGGCACTAAATCTTTTTACATACTGCTAAGCAAAGGCTATAATGGTTACGGTAGACTCCACCGAAGCTTCAGCATTATCACTGAGACCTGCAGGGAGTCCCTGAGCCATGGAATGGGCATGTCTATTTACTATTGCTCATCTGCTTAAAGACAGAGTTGACATTCCATACAGAAATGCACATATTTTCATGAACAAAGAAACATTATTCCAGTTCTTCACCAAAAGTGCACTAGGATGAAGTGTCTGATTTTGTACCACCACCACCAACAAACCAACCCCACGATAAATGACACAGGAGCAACTCACTTTATCATTTCCTATCTTGTAGCATCCTTCTATTTGAGCCTGTGGAGGGCATGCTAGCAGTTAAAAATTCTAGCAGTTAAGAACTAATGGGACATGAGCTCAAGACAATCAGATTAGACATCAGGAGCTATTTTTGCTGGCCCCCTGTCAAGCCCAGGCCTAAATTGCTAGCTTCCAGATATTGAGGCAATCTTAAGGTCTTAGAACCCTTATGAACCCAGCAAGGGACTTGGAGGCAAAGATATATTCATAAGCCTTAGATCAACAGACAGATACCATTTGGTAAAGAGGCATTTTAATATTTCAATGAATTGTCTGAGTATCCTGAATGAGTATCATTTCTGTCTACTAAAAAATGGACTTACACAATTTTAGTATTAACCTACTGATTGGAGAATGAGGTTTGTTTGGATTTTTTGCTCATTTTTTTTTCCTGGCCATTCCATTATATTTTTATTTCTTATTAAAATAAAATATTTCAACCAAAAAGTTAATGGAAATAAAACAGAAACAGAAAGGTGAGGGAAGAAATAACGCTGAAAGAAAGTAAGAATAAAAAAGGCTGGTCTATCTTGACAATGATTCCAATTACATAAACAAACTGCCCACATTTCACAACCTTTCCTAATATTCTAGGTTTGCAAAGGATTTGCAACCACAGGTTTCTGCCACTCACAATCAGTTGCTCCATTTATCAATTTTACCTTGCACTGGAGTGGGCAGAATACAAATGCAAAACTACATGAATAATGTTAATATGAATATGACTTCCCATGGATAGTAATGAGTACTGGCTGGAGCAGGTGCTGAGATGCAATAAAATTCATGTTAAGCATCATTCTTGTACCATAGTCTATCAGATGCACTAAGATACCGCTTGATGACATGTGGGGAAAAAAATCAAGCAAATGTATTTGTATATTCAGGGAGCACAGAAGGAAATGCACTTCTGCCACAAGCAAAAACTTGTCCTGTGCTAATTCTACTGGATGGATGAGGTTAACTCAACTTCACAGCACTCACAGATTAAGTTATGTAGACCCCGAGCCCCATGGCTATCAGATCATGATTTCTGAATCTTTTATGCTGTTAACCTTTATTCCATTCAATTTCAAAATGTTCCTTTTTATTTGGTCTCAACCTGAATTTAATAACTGTTGCCAGATTGACAGACTGAAAGATTGAACCGTGTGGCCCCAGTCGGTGATATCCTTAGGCACATTTGGAGAGGTAGTGACCAAGATAACATTATTAGGGAGATGCTAGGTAGCTCCTCATATCTGTTAAACTACTTTGATTTACTGAACGAAAAACTTAGCTTCAGGTCTTATGCCCTTTAAAAATGTTTGCATTGTCCAAATCAATGACTCTAAACTTTATTAGTCATTTAAACCATAATAAAATTGGGCTTAGTAGATGCTCTTCCTAAATGAACATATATAAGCAAAGGTATGAAAGTACATGAAGAATCTTATGATTTTAAAAGTAAATGTGTCTAAGGGAGATGGTGCAGAGGGATGGATTGATGAGCAAAACCACCCTGTTGTGTACTGCACATTTCTTCCTAAATGGTTTTGTGCCTGGCTCAGATTAGAGAAGAACATTTCTTCCTACACCCATCCCACCTCCGGGCTAAATCAACTTCTTCTGTAGTCCTCCTCCAAAGAGACTCATTAGGCAAGACATGATTTCACATGGTGATACTGGAGACTGCCTTCTGTGCGCATTCTCTCCTCTTTCCCTAGTAAATAGCATGTTTTTCAGCACACAGTTCTCCTTAGAATAAAAGATTGGATTTCTCAGACTCCCTTAAATTTATTTATAGCCACATGACTAAGTCTGGCCACTGCGACATGTTTGGGACTCCCAGCACGTCTGCTGAAAGGAAGTTGATGAGTTAGAAGGAAGGCTCTTCAGTTGTCTCCTGTTTCCTCTGGTTTAATGCTCTAGTGTTTTAGTAATCAGTTCTCATTTCACAGTCAATCATAATTTGTTCCTTTGAATATACTCTGAATCCCTTGCCTCCTTTTTCACATCACCTTGTCTTATGAGCTTTGAAAATTCACATCTTCCCTGTCTCTATAACTGTGTCTGCACAATTAAAGTGAAATAAAAACACAAAACCATAATGAATGCTCTCATATTGAATTCATGACACGTAACTCTTTTTCAATTATGTTTTTTTTAATTTTGGCAGAAAATACACAAGAGTTACCATTTTAAATCTTTGCACATTACCATTGTGGTGAAT